>ML791895.1:51147-92871 GCA_009831015.1 Picea engelmannii
TTCACGATACTGGACTTTGACATTCCCTAACTCAGACTCCAATGTTTGATTTAATGGCCTTGAAGAGTTTCCTCTCCAACCTAATTCAAGGCCCTAACCCTAAACTAGTTGGTTGACCCTACAAACATAAAAATTCTAATGAATTTTAGATTTAGAGTTAATTTTTATGGCTTGTATTAAGTCAAAGGTTATGAAAGTGAAAGTAGTGATGTTTGAAAGACAAAAGAAAAATAAACAGAAAGCTAGAAACAAAATAACTTCTTCTTGACTCAAATCTTAAACAACTGTTCAAACTAAAAATTTCTAATATCTTTAAACAACAAACTCAAAGAAGGATTTCACTCAACTACGAGCTACTTATGATCTAATTAAACCATCAAGAACTTATGAAAGAAAATACTTTTCCCTCGTTACTAATGCAAACCATCACTATTTAACCAAACAAAGAAATAAATAGATTTTTTTTTATTTGAATGCTCACAAAGCAAAAAGGAAAAATATCAACAAGTAAAAACCAAGAAAACTTTTGGCCTAAGCACAGATCGCAAAGAGTCACTTTAAAAATAACACACAAGAAAATTAAAACTGGACTCTCACACTTGTCAAAAATCCTATAAAAAGGAAATTTTGAGGAAATATTCTTAATGAAAAAGAAAGCTATTGTTGTGATCAAACCTAAGTTACTGACTGCTATGATAGAGACCCAAAAACCTGAGAGGTATAATGATTTTCAAAGGAAAGGATGACTGCCTCACCTTAAACAAATATTTTCTCCATAGGCACACTGCTGACAGTTCAACAGCAAGCGTGTGCACACGAGTTGTGTAAAGCCATGGTGTGTGTGCACGCATGCTGGCCTCATACATGCTTTGTGTGTCTCTGAAACTCTAAGACGAATGAAAGGCCAAGAAATCCAGCCCATTCAGAGACTACTGGTACTGAGAACCATGATCTCTTGAAGACTCAGACACTTACTTTAACAGAAAAAAGTAAACAATTCAAGGAAAAACTTCATAGAACAAACCAATCTGAGGTGAAACCTAAGCTATAGACTGCAAACAACAAAGACTAGAAAGAGTTCTAGAAAACCCTTGAGAAGGATTATTTCTGGCAGGGGAGAGGATGACTGCCTCTCTAAAAGAAATTTCCTGGAATCATACACGTGACTGACACATCCTCAGCTAGCATGTACATGCGGGATGTGGGAAGGTAGGGCGTAGGTACATGCGTGCAGACCTTATACAGGCTACGTGTACCTCTGTGGGTATTGAAAAAAGAAATGCATTCAATAAAAGAAACAAAGATAACTGGTATGGAATACCAGAATCTCTGTTAGCTCATACTTTTGCAGAAACTTTAAAAATAAGAAATGAAACCAGTTCTGAAAAATACCCAAGAAAAAACATTCCCAAAAACCCTAGAGTTCCCAAGTATGGTCGCCAATTCTGTTGTGGGTGGGAAATCCCTCCTACGGACTAACACTAAGGTTTTTATCATGCATGCAGAAATGACCTAAAGACTCTTACTTTTTACCATCATCCCATGCCTAAACCCCCATTACACATATGTAAATACAAGGCTCAAGATATTAAGTTGACATACCTTATTTTTCGTGTTTGATGTCGATCCCTTTCTGCGCTTGGTCATTCTTTGAATGCAACTCTCCTCCCAATGCTGACCGGCATTCACTAAAGACAAAAAAAAACTCCACATGCATTTGATCTATGAACTAATAGGTTAGAGATTTATTCAATCATACAATCAATATTCCATTAATGACAATCTCATATGGCGAGATGGGAAAACAAATTATTTTATTAACTTCACAATGATACCTTACAATGATAAATTCAGCTACTGTTGCTTGATCCTAGTCCTGGGCTCTTCTTCCACTATATTCCAACTTCTTTTCTCTATACTTCTCTTTTCACAAGGATGGCTAAAGGTTGGGACAAAGGGAATCCTTAATCGGGTATAGTTTATTTACTATGATTCTACTCCTTTCAAATGGGACCCCTAACCCTTCTTGTATAGGCTAGAAGAAGCTAGGTATTTGGTCGAGTGATTGGCCATGCATGGCCGAAAGGTTTAGTTAACTTACCCAAAGATGTTTGTTCCATCAACAACTTTCCTTTTTTTGTGCTTTTGTAGGTACACACAGGCTGTATTGGGTCATATAGCATGTACACACGTGTAGTAATGGATCAGGGTGCCTGGGCCTTTATAAAAGGGGTTTTTAAGAAGAGTTGTCCAGTAGTGTTTTAGCAAAAAAGAAATCTAAGATGGCCTGATGCTAGCGAAGCATGTATGGTGCAAATTAGGGTTATAACACTTATAGATAAAGAGGAATATTTGTTTAAGATTAAAGATAAAATTTTATCTAAGTGGGATGGTGTTAGCTATGAAATAGGAAATATCTCAACTTATTTTTAGTATATTGAAAATTACACTAAGGAAATCCTACAAAATTACCCTAGGCATACCATGTCACGAAAACAAATGCTCAAAGAACAAGAAGAAAGTAAAATGACTCAATTAGAAGAAAAATAAGCAAAGATCAAAAGACTAAAGAATGAAATAATTAGTCAATCAGAAGAAAATAAGAAGGTAAATGATGATCTTAGAAAAATCCTTGAAGTCAATGTCAATCTAAAGACACAAATTGAAGAATCCAAAAGGATAGAGGAACTATTAAAGAATCAAGTAAATGAAAATGAAGAGTCATGCCATAAGTTGGAAGAAAAAGTTGTTGATGTTAGAAAGAAAGTAGAGAAGTCAAATACTCATATCAATTTCATGAACAAATCAAAAATCTTGAATGAAATCTTGGATAGTCAAAGATCACCAAATGATAAATAAGGTCTTGGATACAACAAGGAAGCCATACACTTTGAAGCCAACACTTCTAAGAAGCATGAGGTAAGTCCTTCATTTTCAAAAGGTGGAAGAAATGCTGCAAGTCAATCATATACACAAAGCAAGGAAACTTTCAAAAGAACAGAGAAAGGAAGACATCAAGAAGCCATCTTTAAACCTCAAAGAAAATTCAAAAGAGAGACATCTTCAAGGTGGACACCAAAGAAAAGGAATGCAATTTTTTTTCATGGTCACTAGTTCTCATGTAATGAATATGGTCATAAAGATTTGGATTGCATACATTATGAAAGGAAATATGTTGAAAGGTTTCATAACACCCTAAGATGTTGGAGATGTAATCAAGTGGGAAACATTGATGCACACTATCACACCATGAGATGATACAGCTGAAATGGGTTTGATCACAAATCCCAGGATTGCTAGAACACAAGAAGACAATCCATGAGGATTGCTCCAAATGATATGTCAAGAAGAGCATGGAAGAGAGATCGGGTTGAAAGGATGGAATATGAACGAACCAGTACTAAGATAACATGACACTCTCAAGAGTGGATGAAGAAGACTGAACAACTAGAACACAATGGCAGCCTTGAGGCAAGCTCAAGCTTGACATTTTTTGAAGCATACACGGGCTCCTGTGAGATAAGTCGCATACATGCACGAGGTTAACTATAGAAAGGTCACGTATGTACACAAGATTTCTATGGAACATGTCATGTACCTATGGTAAAATCCTTGAAAAAGAAGGTTATGAAGATGAGTTACAACATGGTTTGATGGTATAACTCTGTTTTTCAGGGTCTTACATGGTTCATTGTAGGTTTTCATGATTATTTGTTGGCATGTTTGTTTGATGTATATATGGTGATTCAGTGTTGAAGCATATGCTTAATGCCTATCTTGGATACTAATCCTAGAGTGTGGATTGAAGCATTTTCCGCTGAAGAACAATGCTAGTTATGTCAATGAAGTTACGACACTTTGTTTATGAGATATATCATTATGATGTGATTCTAGCTAGAGATATATCATTGATATATTGAAGCACACTTTTGGTACATGTTTAGAGGTACTATTGGTTGCTTATTTCTTGTTGTAGTGAATGGGTTTTTAGGCATATATGTCATGGTACATGGCTGGTACATATATGGGCTCCATTGATATATCTTATGATGTATTGTTAGAGGCATATTCTTTGGCTATATTGGTGCATGCATGTGATTGAGCTACATATTGGGGCATGTAGTTGATAAGTTGATGAGGTGGTTATGTTGTACATCATTGATGAGTCATAGCTTGATCTATAATTGATGCATGATTGGTCCATACTTGGTATAATGGTTGATGCACTTGCTTTGGTACATGATGTATGGGTTGATATAGTTGAGACACTTGTTATGATGCTTGGTTGATATATTGATGGTTGAGATACATGGTTGTGGCACTTGGTTCATGGTAGAGTCATATCGTGAGTGATATGACACTTGTTTGTGGCATATGTTTGATACACTCCATTGATGATATATTATGGTATATTGTATGGTATTGATGTACATGGTTGATGTACATGGGTATTGTGCATGATTGGCACATAGTGTGGCACACGATGTGCATGGTTGATGTTTTGTTCATGATTCTCTATTCATTATTGACATATCTTTTGCTTCATGATGTAGGGTATGGAACATGCTTGATGCATGGAAAGGTATAAGGATCATCATAAGAATAGTAGATCATTCTTGAGAAGTTGATCTATGTTTTGGTTGAGTAGTAGCATTTGCAGTAGAAGCAAATTGCAGTGATAGCATATTGTTCATCTTGCAGAGAATATAGTGGGAGACATACCCATAAGGGGAGTTATTCTTCTTCCCATGATTGGTTGCAACAAAATGATTCCAAGAGGAGAGATGATTGGAATCCATTCCATCAAAATTACATCATAGTGATATCCCTTGTCAAAATGGGGAGATATTATTCAAAGGAATCTCAAAGGAATCTAGATAGGGGGAGCAACCCCAAGGAGAGTTCAAGCAGGGGAGGAAACTCCAAGGAGATAACTTCCCTTTTCCATTGATTTCAAAGGGGGAGAGATAGTCACATTGATGTGTTGAGATGAAAATTGATGAGGAGCGATGATCACAGAGTGAGCATGAGAATTTCCATGTCCAAGTGTTGCCATCAATGATTGGTGTTGACATCAATGTTGGTGTTGCCATAAATGTCAAAGGGGGATATTGTTGTACTATGTTGTCATTGATGTAAAAGGGTTGATGTAAAGTATTTTCATAGTAAAGTTTTTTTATCATTGATGTATTGATTGTTGGATCATGTGGCCATAGATGTAATTGATGTCAGATGGATAATGTCATGAGATGTCATAGTGATGTGTTGTCATGGATTCATGTTCCATATGGATTGATGTATAGATGGGTTGATGTAAAGGTTTATCATTGTTTTATTGTCATGGTTGATAGGAAGTACCAAATGGATGAACTCCAAAGTGGTCCCCTTATGGTGAAATCCCTCATAGGAAGACATTTTGCGAAGTCCAAATGGTTAAATGGTTGAGCAATATTGGCAGTGTGGTTATGGAAACCAAGGTTGTTTGAGGAATAACATTATGAATATTAGTGAATTTATCAGTGAGACTATTCCATATGGATATTTTTCGTCATTCCATTTCCATTGATATGTGAAACGTCACATAAATCCACACAGTTAGAGAGTTATGTCCATGTGAAGCTGGAGAACCCTCATGTGTTGTCTAGAATCCCCTAGAAGGTCAAAGAAGTCAAATTATTCTAGAAGATCCTAGAAGAAGTTGACCTGTCAAAGTGGTTATTCACGGGTTAAGTGGTTGCAACAAGAAAACAATTAAAAACAAATTAGTTGCAACTAGAAGTGGAGAGTTTACTATTTGTGGAGAAAGTGGTTATAAGTGGACAAGTGGTTAGAAGTGGGTTAGCCCCAAAAGAAGGAAGTTGGTTAGAGTTGGTTAGATAAGGAAGCTACTTGGAGAAGTATAAATAAGAGAAAAAGGGAATCTTTTGTGTGAATGTCTTGAGAATATTGAATATCTATTTTGGTGAAAGATTCATTGAAGGTACTCATGGAGACATCAAAACTTTCGTAAGTCTTAGGTTTTGACGTAAAAAGTTTCAGAGGTTTAGAAAAGCCTAGATTTTTGAAGCAGTACGTGAGTTGCAGTTGACCAGGGCGTGTACACACATGGGCTAAAGGAGAGTCAGTCACATACAGTTGGGAAAGTACATGAAAATATTTAGTAGATGCTATTACCATGTCCCTGAAGTCTAAAGTAAGTTTCATATCAACATTCTACAGGTTCATATCTGCTACAAAGATTTTGGTATGGGTACATATTGTCTTGATGTTTAGATTTTCTAATAGTATAGTGAATGATTGAGGCATTATTTGTGTGTTTTTATTAATGCCTGAATATGGTAGTTGGTTGGTTTAGTGGTTATGTTTTGATGTGGTTGAGGATTTTCTATGTTGTGTAATTATGTATGCATTAGGAACATGCATATCTTATTGGATGGTATAGATATGTTTGTGATTGGTGATGTTACAGATTGGGCAGTGATAGGAAGGTTGCAGTGACAGGTCACAAGTGGATGTGATAGAAGTAGAAAAGTTCTGAAGGGCCAGAAGGTTGAAGTTTCAGAAACCCTAGTTTCTAAAGGTGTGCGTAGGTTGACAGAAGGAAGCACATGTACATTTGCGTGCTGCAGTATAGGCAGGTCACATATATACATGTGCTGCAATATTGAAAGGTCGCATACTTGTTAACAGATTGGATTTTGTCTACAAGTTGGGTATTTTACTCGAGGTTTGGATTCCTCACATCTCGGTTTGTGTTGAGATATGCAAGATGGGTCTTGCATTGAGATTTGGTGCTCTATTTTAGTTGGTGCTGATAAAACCCAAGGATTGTAGTTCATAATACAAAATAAACTTATACATATATATGGTGTTCCTTGTGTTCTTTATTGTGATGATGCATAGCTCTTTATTGTTGATGTATTTCATTGATATATATTTCCATGCAAGAAACTAAGTATGAATGGAAGTGATAAGTAATGATGTTGTGGATGGTGATTGATAACTAAATTTTTGTGTGAAGTGTAAAATATCCCTCACACTAATTCACCCTACCCCCTCTCAGTGTGGTCGGTGTGTCCAACACATATTCCCAAAATCACCAACACATGTCTCTATCCATGTGCCAAAGGTTTTCCAACATATGCCACACGCATATAACATCAAGATATAATTCTCAAAACACATATAAAGACATACTTTTAATCATGTACAAAACTAGTGCATATGATCACAAACCAACAAGCCTTCCTCAATATTTACCATTAAGAGAATGAAACCTTCATCAAAACTTTTACATATATCCACGACTCATACATTGTCAACCCGTGAACATCCACATTTTTCTTCACCATGACAAACATACATCCACTCTTTTCTCAATTGTGACTCACGTACATCCACTGTTGATTAAGGTTGGTTGTCATTGATGTCAACCCTTGAAGAAAGTTTGATTGTGAATTCTGGTAGCACAAAGGTTTGGGTAATGGACCCAAGGTTTTTTCATGTATAATGGTATGAGTTTTAATATATTTGAAGGTAATACTATTCTATATGGATAGTACATTTCATTCCATTTCCGGTGGTATGTGTAACGCCACATAACTCCTCACAGTTAGAGAGTTATGGCCATGAGAAGTTGGAGAACCTAGGTTTGGGTAATGGACCCAAGTTTTTTTGATGGATAATGGTATGATTTTTGATATATTTGCAGGTAATACTATTATATATGGATATTACATGTCACTCCCTTTTTGTGGGTATGTGTAATGTCACATAAATCCTCACAGTTTGAGAGTTATGGCCTTACGAAGTTGGAGGACCCTCATATGTCATCTAGAAGCCCCAAAAAGTCAAAGTAGTCAAAGTGGTTTAAGAGATTTTAGAAGTTAAATAATAAAGTGAAGTGATGCATGTACTATAATTCAAAGTGAATAAAAAATAAATTATTTAAATAATAATTTTAATGGAGAAATTAGAAGTGGGTTAACCCTAAAATAAGGAAAGTGGGCAAAGTGACCTAGAAGATGATTCTAAGGAAGATACTTGGAGAGTATAAATAAGAGGCAAGTCTCTCTAATTTTAAAACACACTTGAGCATATTGAGTATCTATAGGTGACTGAGGTAACCAAAGTATATTGAAGCCAAATTTCAGAGGGAAGGTGAATAAAAGAAGGCCGGAATTCAAGGGAGGATAATTTCTTTTGATGATGCTTTCTAAGGTATGTTATTTACAGGTCATCTCACCCTTTTCGCAATAGTTTTTTTTATAGAATGATTCAGACCATGAAATTGATAGGACATTGAGGAAACATATCCAAGTCTTCGTGGTAAAACTATCATCTTGTGGGTCATTGTATTTTTGGAGTTACACTCCGTGGAAAATAGGGTTTGTGGCTAGTCCTGAAACTAGTATAAAACAAGTGTTTTGGGGAAAAACGCCATAACTTATTCATAACATATCCAAATTCAGTAATACCAAATGTGTTGGTTATATTACATTCGTTAGTATTCTATGGAACATTTTCATATCGATTCAACAAATATTCTGTGTGGGTACTCTCTACAAGGTCGCTCTCTAGAATAAGCCAGAATTCAACAAGGTATGCCATTTTCTCTATAACTCCTTTTATGAGAGGTTCAAATTAGTGAAAGCTGGAGGAATTTCATAAAACTAACTAAATAACATTGTGTACTAATTTAAAATATTTATTCATTACAGGTACATAGTTATGCTTATTTCAAGTTAGGGTTGTTGATTAATACCAAACTAGTCATGTGAGACTAAAGAAAAGTTTTATGAAAATGATAGTCTCTTGTTGTGAAAGTTAAGGAAGGTTTGCAGGTATGTGATCATATACACCTGGTCTATTACAGAGTTACAAATCATATTTGGATTATGAAATTGATGAGGGATTTTGGTTAAGGTACATGTTGGGTACATGGTTGAGACAAGTAATTGATGAGTTGGCACATACATGAGGTGTATAGTTGATGATGTTGGTACATATTGATGAGTCACAGTTGATGAGTAGTTGACACATGATTGGCACATACTTGGTACATGATTGGATGCACTTGTTTATGGTACAGGCTGATTACAGGTTGTTTGGTACAGGTTGGTGCATGGTTGATGCACTTGTTTATGGTACACGTTGATTACAGGTTGAGGTACAGGTTGATGCATGGTTGATGAATGGTTTATGTTTATTGGTACAAGTTTATAGCGGTATATCTCACAGTGATAGTGTGACAATGGTTCCATCATTCTACTTCTACTTCAGGGTGGTTGGACAGGGCAAGGACAGGTGGTTGTAGCCACCTTCCAGTTGTAGCCGAAGAATATAGGGGTTTGTAGCCTCCTTCTAGTTGCAACCAAAGAATAGGGGAGTTGGAGATTCCCTTAGGTTGTAGCCTAAGAAACAAGGGGGTTGGAGCCTCCTTCCAGTTGCAGCTGGAAAACAAAGGAAGTTGGTGCTTCCAATGAATGTAATTCTTCAAGACATATAATAAAAATGATTTTGTGGTTTTATCCCTCTTTGGGTTTCCATGTAAAACATTGGTGTAATGTGTATGTGTATGATTGTTCATTTTTTCATTTCTTATTTACTCTGTAGTTATTGGATGATAATGCTACATTGATATAACACTTGGATTATATGGTTAATAAGGATTAAATTTCTCTATTACTAATTCACCCCCATTCTCAGTAATCCAACAATTGGTATCAAAGAAGGTTCCTTTAGAAATTAGTTTAACCAATGAAAGGTAGATCATGGAGAGAAACAACATGTATAAAAATGGAATACCACATTTCAATGGACATAAGTATGCATTTTGGAGCATAAGGATGGAAACATATATACAGGCACATGGATTTGAAATTTGGCAATCAATTGTAGATGGATACACAACACCAACAATTCTGCCAACAAATCACAAAGTAGTAAAACTCGGTCAGAATAATTCCAAAGAAAAAAATGCACTTTTGAATGGTCTTAGTGAAATGATATTCAACAAAGTTTCACATTGTAAATCTGCTAAAGATATTTGGGACAAACTTCAAAATATTTATGAAGAATATTCAAAAGTCAAAGCAACAAAGCTTCAAACTTACAGAGGTCAATTCGAACAACTTAAGATGAAGGAAGATGAGAATATTCCAGCTTACTTTTTACGAGTTGATGAAATAATAATTGTAATAATAAGATTGGGAGAAGAAATCAAAGAATATGTAACTTTTCAAAAAGTACTAAGATCTCTTCCTGTGATATTTGACCCTAAGATATCAACACTAGAAGAAAGATCAGATCTAAAATCAATAAGCATGTATGAATTACATGGAATCTTCACAACATATGAAATGAGAACTGAACAGGAAAATCCAGATATAAAATAAGCAACATTCAAAGAATCCAAAAATTCAAAGAAAAAGGGAAGGCAAAAAGAAGAACATAACAACAACAATGACGTCTCAGAAGATGATGAAAAAGTGGCCAACTTTGTCAAAAGTATGAACAAGGGAATCGACGGTAGGTATAGAGGTAAGATTCCTTTAATTTGTTTTAATTGTGATGGTATTGGTCATCTTGCTAACAAATGTCCTTATAGGAAAAAGAGAAATGATGAAGGTTACTCAAAAGTAAAACAAACGTATAAAGGAAAAAGAACCACAAATAAAGTTTTCAAGAAAAGATTATGCACCAAAGAAGACATATCATCAATAGATGAAGATGAAGCCAATGACAGTGAGATAGAAAGAGTTCTATTCATGGAAGTAGAATACTCTAATAAGTAAAAATATGAATAAGAATATGAAGAAGTCAAATAAGGATACAAAGAAGTCGAAGAAGAAATTGAAGAGACAAAAGTTGACTACCGAGAGGAATTAATGTGTGCCATAGAAGTTATCAGAAGAGAAAAGAAGAAAAACAAGAAACTAAAAGAAGAACTAGACAAGAAACAAGACACTCAAGAAATATAAAAAATAATCACAAATTTGAAGGTTCAAATAGAAGAAGATAAAAGAATTGAAGAAGGATTCAAAGAACAACTAAAAGAAAAAGACAAGATCATTGGAAATTTGGAAGTAAAGATTGTCACATTAAGAAAGGATATTCAAAAGAAAAATATGCAGAACAACTCAAAATTTTTGGATGACATTATCAACAGTAAAAAATCTCAGCATGACAAGTCTGGACTTGGATACAATCAGACAGAAAAAGGATCAATCTCTAAAACAACAAATCAAGAAACATATCCAAAAATCTTTGCAGAAACAATCAAGGGGGATAGGAAGATATACAAGGAAGATTACAGGGACACTCCTCCACCAAGAAGATTCAGATTTTAGAATCAACAACTGACAGATAGGCCTCAGGAAGAAGAAGAACTCATAAGAGTACCTCCTTTAAGAAGATATTCAACTCCCAGGTATCAAACTATCTTTTTTAGTTTATGTTATGCATGTAATAATTTTGGACATAAAGTTGTGAATTACAGAGCTAATAACAGGAACAAAAACAACTTTGAAATTCATACACAAATGGGTTATCCAAGAAGGCCTACTAAAACACAGAGAAGAAGTTACAACATGTTTGAATCTTTGAGCACTAAAGTGGAATGTTACAAATGTAACAATTTTGGGCACATGGCCAAAGATTGCAAAATGACAATCCCTCTTAGAGAACCACAATAGAATAACAATAGTCACAGACATAAACCTAAAAAAATGACATGAATAAGAAATCATGATCAGTATAGCAATGAAGAATTCACACTCTCTCTACAAGCTAAGCAAAAGAAACATGGTTGGTATGTTGACAATGGGTGTTCAAAACACATGACAGGTTATAGATACAAGTTTCTTACATTACAAAAGGAAAGAGATGGATCAATCTCCTTTGGAAATGATGATTCATCCAATATCATTGGAAAAGGCACAATCAAAATTGGGAACAAGAATATAAAGGAAGAAAATGTTCTACTAGTAGAATATATGAAACATAATCTTCTAAGTGTGAGTCAAATGTGTGACCAAGGTCATAAAGTTACTTTCAATTCACAAAAGTGTGAGATAAGAAAAGAAGGTTCAGGAAAATTGATTGCTACAATTGCGAGAACTTCAAGCAAAATATTTGTGTTAAGTGAAATTGGAAATGAAAAGTGTTGTCTAGGAAAGGAAGATGAAATTTGGATATGGCATAGAAGAAAGGGTCACATACATTTTGATAACCTTGTTAAAGTCAGCAAAAGAGAATCAGTCAGAGAAATGCCCCAGATCATGAAACCAGCCAACACTTTATGCAAGCATTGTCAACAAGGAAAGCAAACAAAGACCAGGTTCAATTAAAAGGAATATTCAACGACAAGACCACTGGAAATTGTTCATATTGATATAGTTGGACCAACTACAAGAAAGGGCTTAAAATGTGAGAAATAATTTATGTTATTAGTTGATGATTATACAAGAATGAAAACAATTTTCTTTCTCAAGAATAAGTCAGAAGCTTTTGAAAACTTCAAGATATATAAGGAAATGGTTGAAAATGAAATGGATTCAAAAATAAAATGCTTGAGAATCGATAATGGAGGAGAGTTTACTTCAAAATAATTTATGGACTACTACAATAGTCATGGAATAAAAAGGAAATTCTCCATTGGTAGGACAAATAAATAGAATGGATTTCTTGAAAGAAAGAACATGATAGCACAGGAAATGGCTTGAACAATGCTAATGGATTCCAAATTGACAAATATTTTTTTGACACAAGTAGTGCATACAACAGTTCACATTAAAAACAAAGTAATTATTAGAAACAACACTGACAAAACTCCTTACGAGCTATGGCAAGGAAGACCAACAAATGCAAAGCACTTCATATTTTTTGGAATCAAATGCTACATCAAAAGAGAATATGTCAGAATGGCAAAGTTTGAATCTCGTGTGGACAAAGGAGTACTGGTTGGTTACTCAAGAACAAGAAAAGAATACAAGTGTTACAACCTGAGATTGAACAAAGTGGTGGAAAAATTCAATGTAACAATTGATGAAACAGGTAGACAATAATTAAATGAAGAAGAAAATGAATCAGTGGAACAACTTTACGAAGAAGAAACACAAGATGAAAAAGAAGGGGAAGATGAAGAGGTTCTGACAGAAAGAGAAGAGTAAGTTCAACAAGTAACTCCAAAAACACCTAATAGATGAGTACAAAAGAATCATCCTTCATATCAGATTATCAGAAACAAAGATGCAGGAGTTGAGACTAGACGAAGAATTTGTTCACCAAAACAAATGAACCTAACACTCACATCTACGATTGAACCAACCTATTTTGAAGAGGCCAGCAAGGATGAATTTTGGAAGAAGGCCATGGATGAAGAATTGGATCAAATAGATAAAATTGACACTTGGGAATTGGTTCCAAGACCAAAGGATAAGAATGTGATCGGCACAAAGTGGGTATACATGAATAAATTGAATGAATATGGACAAGTTGCAAGGAACAAAGCTAGATTGGTATGTAAAGGATATGCACAGGTTGAAGGAATCGACTTTGAAGAGACATTTTCCCCAGTTGCTAGAATGGAAGCAATCTGATTTCTTTTAGCTTATGCATGTCCCAAAAATATTAAAGTGTATTAGATGGATGCATAATCAACTTTTATGAATGGGGAACTTGAAGAAGTAGTCTACATTGAACAACTAGAAGGATTTTGGTTGCCACAGAACGTAGATTATGTGTGTAAATTAAAGAAGGCCTTGTATGGTCTAAAACAGGATCCTAGAGCATGGTACTCTAGACTGGATAAATATCTACAACAGGAAGGGTTCATAAACGGAAGTGAATATAACAACCTCTACATCAAGGTAAGTCAAGATAGTATTTTATTAATTGAAGTTTATGTCGATGATATTATTTTTGGTAGTTATGATGACAGGTTAAGCTAGAAATTTGCAAAGGATATGTAGAATGAATTTTAAATGTCATTACTTGGAGAACTATCCTTCTTTCTGGGACTTTAGATATGTCAAAGCAACCAAGGAATTTTTATTTCTCAGACCAAGTATATCAGAGAAATTCTAAATAGGTTTGGAATGGAAGATTGCAAACCAATTATCACTCCCATTCATAACAATTGAAAGTTAATCAAAGATGATGATTCAAAGTCTACAGATCAGAGGCAATACAGGTCAATTATTGGTAGCTGACTATATGTGACAACATCTAGACCGGTTGTAATGTAGGCAGTTGGATAGGTTGCACAATTTCAAGCAGCAGCAAAGGAATCACATGTATTAACAGTGAAGAGGATTTTCAGATATCTCAAAGGAACATAAGATTTTGGATTATGGTATCCAAAAGGAAAGGATTTATCACTTATTGCCTACATAGATGCAGATTGGGTAGGCTGTATTGATGACTGATGAAGCACCAGTGGAGCAACGTTCTACTTGGGTGAGTGTTTAGTATTATCACTAAGAAAAAAACAATCATCAATATATCTATATAAAACCAAGGAAAAGTATATTGCAACAACAACATGATGTACATAGGTTCTATGGATGAAACAAACTCTGACATATATGTAGGTTGAGTATGATGAGCCCATTCCAATCTATTGAGATAATAAAAGTGCCATCATTATCTCAAAGAACCCGCTGATGCACTCCAAGACGAAGCACATTCCAATAAAGTATCACTTTCTACAGGAGAAAGTTGTAGAAAAGAACATCATATTTGACTATGTGGGCAAAAATGAATAAGTGACAGACATATTTACAAAATCGCTTCCATGGGAAGCCTTTGAGTATATTCTCCAAAGAATCAGAGTTATTTCTACTCCAAAATGAATTATTTTGAATGCTTATCTTATATGTCTTAGATGTACATGAGGAAGCACCATAAAGAGGACAGTTTAGGTTGGGAGATCAGATGGTTCAGTTAGGGGGAGAAACCCTGGATGGAAACATACATTTTCCATTGATGACAAAGGAGGGGATATTTATTAGATGCATACAACAAAGGCATGACTCCAGGGGGAGAAATGGTCACAAGTATGCATAGGATAGAGGCATGGTTCCAGGGGGAGCATGAGTGATATGACTTTAGTATTGCATGACATGATTTCAGTATTGCATCAGAGTGTTTCCATCAATGCCAAAGGGGGATATTGTTGATCAAGGTTGGTTGTCATTGATGTCAACCCTTGAAGAAAGTCTGGTATTCAATTATGGTAGCACAAAGGTTTGGGTAATGGACCCAAGGTTGTTTCATGTATAATTGTATGAGTTTTAAAGCATTTGAAGGTAATACTATTATATATGGATAATACATGTCATTCCATTTTCGGTGGTTTGTGGAATGTCACATAACTCCTCATGGTTAGAGAGTTATGGCCATGAGAAGTTGTGAAACCCAGGCTTGGGTAATGGACCCAAGTTTGTTTGATGGACAATGTGATGCAGGAGAATCACAATCACATCAAAAGGAAGTGGACATGGAATTGGAATTGACACCTCAACACATCAAAAGAGTTGAACAGATAATTAACTAGCTTGGAAGCGGTGCGAGGACTTTTTGGAATTCTCGTTAATTAATTTTGGTTGTGTAAAACTGGGTCACCGTTTGAAATGACTGAACCATTGTAAATCCTTTACATGACTTTAAATGTATTACATATGTGGGATATTAGCCCTAATTAGTCATCAGGTTGTATTAATTGAGTAGGTAATTGCTTGAATAGGAGGTAATAATATTTAGATAGGAGGAAGAGAGTGAAAAAAAGATATGGGTCCTTACACAAGTTTTCTTGTAATATATGTAAGGAAAACTGACCGTAATTATGTTTTCTTCCGAAATGAATAGAACAGAGGAAATTGACCCAAATACACAGTGTTGATATTTTTTTACATTTTGACTGTGTTGTTATGTGTTTGTGAATGTATGATGTTCATAGTGAATGAATTAATAAGTGAACGAGTTCAATTGTTTCTCTTCTGTGAGATTATGTAAGGAGTGTAGGCAAAGCACAATGAGTGCATGTGAAGAAGTATTTTTCGACTTAAAATCTCAAAAGAGATAGCGGGGAAATTTTGTATGCAGACTGTGCATATTGAGTGCAAGGAGTGCATGTAGAAACAAACTTGTGTTAAAGTTTGAAAGATCAGAAGGTTGAACACAGAGTATGCCAGGAGGGCATCAGAAAGTATTTTGGAAAAAGACACAGAGTGCAAGTGTGCGCTAAGGGGTGAGATTTAATCTAAATTTCCTGAAGCTTAGGAGGATTAGTGGTTTTAAGTCTAGAGAGGAAACACTTAAAGTTTTTAAGTGAGGAAGAGTTGAAATTCTCAAAGGTGGAGCACAGAAAATTGAAGTTCAAAGGAAAAATAAGTATAGAGGATTGAGAAGGAGAAATCCTTTAGGAAAGAATTTTGAAGTTTGTATAAGACCGAGGATCAAGATCCATTCAGAAAGGGATGAAATATTACAAGTCGTTAGATCTCAGAGAAGTGGCGCACTGGTTAGTTGCGAGGAGTTATTGGAATTTCACAAAACCAAAGGATTTGGAAGAAGAAACGTGAAATTCATGAAACCCCAAAACACAAAATCCCAAAGTCATCGGGACCGTCCATTGAAAGGGGACACGTGGGAAGAGATCAACATTTTGCTGACTCGCAAAGTGGTAAGGTCAAAGGGCGGAGTTGTGAGAATTCACAAAATGCAAAATCATGACTTGATCACAACTGTTGGCTGGAGAGCTAGTGTGGACCATTGATCTGATCCAAATATTTTGCAATTTCGAGTATCGGAGGATCGTGAGAATGGAGGTGAATCACATCGGGAGTTCCTAATACATGAAATCTTGACGTGCTCGAAAGGATTGGCCCCGGGTCATAGTGAAGGGTCATATGGATAAAGGATAAGGGAGGATCTACCATGCACTAGGCCCTTGTTGGAATTTTGAAACTCATAAATTTGAAGGACAGAGAGTCGGATGACTCATATAGCTGATACGTGAAACCACGATGCACATTTTTGGATAAGAGTGTGGTCACAAGGCATGGTCACGTGGAGAATACTTATGCTTAGCACTTCTGCATGTGATTGGATTTTTGTAAAGACCTGTGGATTTTTTTCTACGAGGTTCCAGAAGGGAATTGAAGACTTTGTTAGTTCAGTCTTGAGAAGATCCTAGATCGGGAGGTCGCGCAGCCCTTGGAGAGAAGGGGGTCTGCAGAAGTGGTCTCAGAGCTTGAAAAATATTTGAAGTTGAACTTAGTGTGTTGGAAACAGTTGAAGTGATGTCACTGAGGGTATGCATAGGACCACCTATAGCAAACCCTATTGTAGGAAGAGAAGTGAGAGAACTTCGCACAAGGTTGGAAGCGATAGAAGTAATACAAATGAGAACATCTGTCGTTGGAAATGTTAGTGATGTAGAGAGTGAAGAAATAGAAGTTAAAAGATGATACAGGGGAATATGCAGGTGACAAACGCTTCTTGAAGGATGTTATGAAGTTGGGAGCCAGAGCAAAGATAGATGTCCCAATGTACAAAGGTAACTTGGATGCTGAAGATATTTTGGACTGGATAAGGTCCATGAACAAGTATTTTGACTATGAAGATGTCAATGAGGAAGGAAGGTGAGACATGATGTTACGATATTAAAGGGACATGCAACATTGTGGTGGGATGAACTGCAGGTAGAAAGGAGGAGCAAAGGAAAACAAAAGATAAATAATTGGGATAGGATGGTAGCCAAATTGAATGTTAAATTAATACCTAGGGATTACCAGATAGAGTTGTTCAAAAAATTGCAAAACTTGAGGCAATGAGGTATGACAGCGAAGGAGTATACAAAAGAATTTTATAGGATGAATATTAGGACTAGAAAAAGAGAGAAGGATGATGAAAACGTTGCTAGGTATATAAATGGTTTGAGGTATGAAATTCAGTATTAAATCAATATGATGACTGTGAGGACAATGGAAGATGCTTATTAGATTGCACTGAAGGAAAAAGAAAAGTTGGCCAGAAACTAGAGTCAACAGAATAGAAGAAGAGGCTTAAATAGAGGTAAGGGAGTTGTCTATGATAAGGCACCAAGAGATGAGGATGAGAATGAGAAATCATATGGTCATTTTGAAAGAGGATGAAGTTCCCGAACAAGATCGTTTGGTGGGAGGAATTATTTTCCTCAAGGAAGAGGAAGAAGTAGAGGAGGTGGAGTTAAATGATATACTTGTGGAATGATAGGACATATGTCTTGGGAATGTCTAGAGAGGAAGAACGAAGGAGGAGGATAAGCACACATTTATGAATCCCATGAGAATGTGGAAGTAGAGGCAACAGAAGGAGGACAAAATATTATGATGAGGAAAGTTCTTCTAAAGCCAGAGAAAGAAATAGAATACCCAGTTCAACGAACGAGGTTTTTTAGTACTTCTTGTAATACAAAGGACAAAGTTTTGAAGATGATTATAGATAGTGGGAGTACTTATAGTTTAGTATCGACAGAGATGGTGGCAAAGCTAAAGCTAGAGAAAACTGCACACCCAATTCAATACAAAGTATCATGGCTGCAAAAAGGACATCAAGTAATGGTAAGTCAAAAATGCAAAGTTGAATTTAAAATAGGAGGTTGTAAATATGAGATTCTGTGCGATGTAATTCCCATGGATGTTTTTCATATTTTTTTTGGAAGACCATGGAAGTTTGATAGGAATGTCATTTATGATGGAATAAAAAATACTTATACTCTAGAAAAAAAAGTTATAACCCACATGTTACTACCGATAGAAGAGAAGAAAGAAAAGGAAGAATCCATAACAAGAATACTTCTCATGAGTGGGAAGGAAATCTTGAAGGAGATCAAGAAAGATCAAGAAATCCAATTTGTTGTAGTAAGGAATCCAAGAGTTATCCTTACCAATACTTCTGTGGATGATTTACCTGGAAAAATCCAAGAATTGTTGGATAACTTTGTTGGCATAGTAGTGGATGAGTTGCCTCATTCATTACCACGTATTAGGAGTATTAACCACCATATTGACTTGATTCCAAGAGCCAGTTTTCCAAATAAAGAAGCATATAGGTTGACATCTCGAGATAATGAAGAAGTTAAGAAGCAAGTTCAGGAGTTGTTGGATAAAGTTTTAGTTAGGGAAAGTCTAAGCCCATGTGCAGTGCCAACTGTATTGAGTCAAAAGAAGGATGGAGGATGGAGAATGTGTGAAGATTATAGAGATATCAATAGGATAAATATCAGGTATAGATTTCCTTTACCTAGGATGTATGACTTGATGGATTGTTTGAGTGGAGCGAGCTATTTTTCAAAAATAGACTTGAAGCCTGGATATCATCATAAAAGAAGGGAAATTCAATTTGAAGTGGGAGATGAAGTTTTAACTCATTTTAGGAATGAGAGGTTTCCAAGAGGAACATATAATAAGTTGAAGATGAAGATGATAGTACCATGCAAGATCCTTAGGAAATTTGTATTAAATGCATATGAGATAGAGTTGCCAAACAATGTTGGGATATTACCAATATTCAACGTTGCAGATTTGTATCCTTATAACAGATATGATACAGGAGAATTGGATGATCAAGAAGAGATTCAGTGGGAAGAACAGATGCATATAGTAGAAAAACCTCAGATGGAGAAAATTTTAGAGCAGAGAGTTGGAAGGAAAACTAGAAGAAAGATGTATCTTGAATATTTGGTAAAATGGAAGGATCACCCAGTAGAAGATTCAAGTTGGGTAACTGAACCTGATATTTTGAAGAACGGAAAAACAGTGCGAGAGCTCATGGACAAGAGTCCATGAATATTTTAGCCAAAGGCGTATGATGCAGGAGAATCACAATCACATCAAAAGGAAGCGGGCGTGGAATTGGAATTGACACCTCAACACATCGAAGGAGCTGAACCGACAATTAACTAGCTTGGAAGTCGTGCGAAGACTTTTTGGAATTCTCGTTAACTAATTTTGGTTCTGTAAAACTGGGTCACCATTTGAAATGACAGAACCATTGTAAATCCTTTACACAATTGCAAATGTATTAAAAGTGTGGGATATTAGCCCTGATTAGTCATTAGGTTGTATTAATTTAGTAGGTAACCTCTTGAATAGGAGGTAATAGTATTTAGATAGGAAGAAGAGAGTGAAAAAAAGATATGGGGCCTTAGATAAGTTTTCTTGTAACAGTTGTAAGGAAAATTGGCTGCAATTATGTTTTCTTCCGAAATAAATAGAACAGAGGAAATTGACCCAAATACACAGTGTTGATATTGTTTTACATTTGACTGTGTTGTTATGTGTTTGTGAATGTATGATGTTCATAGTGAATGAATGAATGAATAAGTGAATGAGTTCAATTGTTTCTCTTATGTAATATTATGTAAGGATTACATGCAAAGTGCAAGGAGTGCATGTGAAGAAGTCTTTTTCGACTTAAAATCTCATAAGAGATAGCGGGGAAATTTTGTATGCAGAGTGTGCATATTGAGCGCAAGGAGTGCGTGTAGAAAAAATCTTGTGTTAAAGTTTGAAATCTTAGGAGGTTGAGCACAGAGTATACCAGTAGGGCATCAGAAAGTATTTTGGAAAAAGACACAGAGTGCAAGTGTGTGCTAAGGGGCGAGATTTAATTTAAATTTCTAGAAGCTTGGGAGGAGTAGTGGTTTTAAGTCTTGAGAGGAAACACTTAGATAAGTTTTTAAGTGACGAAGAGTTCAAGTTACCAAAGGTGGAGCGCAGAAAATTGAAGTTCGAGGAAATAATAAGTATAGAGGACTGAGTGGGAGAAATCCTTCAGGAAAGAATTTTTAAGTTTGGATACGATTGAGGATAAGGATCCATTCAGAAAGGGTTGAAATGTTGCAATTCATTATATCTAGGAGAAGTGGCGCACTGGTTATTTGTGAGGAGTTAACAAAATTTCTCAAAACCGAAGGATTTGGAAGAAGCAACGTGACATTCGCGAAACCCTGAAACGCAAAATCCTGAAATCGTAGGGATCGTCCATTGAAAGGGGAAACATTGAAAGAGATCATCATTTTGTTGACTCACAGATTGGAAAGGCCAAAGGGAAGATTTGTGAGAATTCAGAAAATGTGAAATCATGACTTGGCCATAGCCGTTGGTTGGAGAGATAGTGTGGACCATTGATCTGATCGGAATATTTTGCAATTTTGGGTATCGGAGGATCGGGAGAATGGAGGTGAATCGCATTGGGAGTTCCCGATACGCGAAATCCTGATGTGATCGGAAGGATTGGCCCTAGGTCATAGTGAAGTTTCATATGGATAAAGGATAAGGGAGGAGCTAGCATGCGCTAGGCCCTTGCCATAATTTTTGAACTTGGAAGTTTGAAGGACAAAGAGTCGATTGACTCATATAGTCGATACGCGAAATTGCCATGCACCTTTTCGGATAAGCATGTGGTCACAAGGCGTGGTCAGGTGGAGAAGACTTATGATTAACACTTGTGCATGTGAGTGGAGTTTTGAAAAGACCTATGGATTATTTTCTGAGAGGTTCCAGCAGGGAATCGAAGGCTGTGTCAGTTTAGTCTTGAGAAGATCTTAGACCGGGAGGTCGCAGAACCCTTGGAGAGGAGGGGGTCTGCATCAAAATGGTACAAGTTTTGATATATTTTTAGGTAATACTATTCTAAATGGATAGTACATGTCTTGCCATTTCTGGTGGTATGTGGAACGTCACATAACTCCTCACGATTTGAGAGTTATGGCCTTATGAAGTTGGAGGACCCTCTTATGTCATCTAAAAGCCCCAAAAGGTCAAAGTAGTTAAAGTGGTTTAAGATATTTTACAAGGTAAATAATAAAGTGAAGTGATTATTATAATATAATTCAAAGTGAATACAAAATAAATTATTTAATGGAGAAATTAGAACTGGGTTAACCCTAAAATAAGGTAAGTGGCCAAAGTGACCTAGAAGATGCTTCTAAGGAAGCTACTCGGAGAGTATAAATAAGAGGCAAGGATCTCTAATTTTAAAACAAACTTGAGAATATATAATATCTATAGGTGAATGAGGTAACCAAAGGATATCTAAGCTGAATTTTAGAGGGAAGGTGAAGAAAAGAAGGCTGGAATTCAAGGGAAGATAAATTCTTTTGATGATGCTTTCTAAGTTATGTTATTTACAGGTCATCTCACCATTTTCGCAATAACCTTTTTTCTAGAATGATTCAAACTGTGAAATTGATATTCCATTGAGGAAACATATCCAATTATATGTGATAAAAATTTCATCTTGTGGGTCGTTGTATTTTTGGAGTTACACTCCATGGAAAGTAGGGTTTGTGGCTAGTCCTGAAACTAGTCTAAAACAGGGGTTTCGGGTAAAAACATCATAACTTATTCATAATAGATCCAAATTTAGTAAGACCAAATGTTTTGGTTAGAGTAAATTATGTAATATTATTTGTACCATTTTCATATATATTCAACAAACATTTCATGCAGGGCACGCTCTACAAGGTCGCTCTCTAGAATAAGCCAAAATTCAGCAAGGTATGCCATTTTTTCTATAACTCATTTTCTGAGAGTTTCCAAGTAGTGACACCTAGAGAAAGTTCATAAAACAAACTTAAGAACATTTTGTACTATTTTCAGATCTTTATTCATTACATGTACATAGTTATGATTATTTCAACTTAGGGTTGTTGACTTATCCCAAACTAGTCATGTGAGACTAAAGAAAAGTTTCATGAAAATGCTAGTCTCTTGTTGTGAAAGTTAAGGAAGGTTTGAAGGTATGGGATTGTTACAAATCAAAATTACTCACTTCAATGATGACCCATTGTCGTCATTTCTAGTGTCACAAGTCTCTCATTTTTTTTCGCAAGTGTCACAAACATCATATTGTCATCTTTCCTATGTCATGTCTCTAAAGACATCATAAGGACACTTAAGACACCTTCAAAGACTGGTTTTGAAGAGGAGAAGTCATTTGACAAAGAGTACAAGTCTTTTTCCACTGAGAAAACCACTAAAAAATCAATTTTTGAACGAAGTGCTCCCCTATACATTGTTAGGGAGTGCCAACGCTCTGTGACCTCTTTTGGGGGAGCATTCCAACGCTCTGTACCCCATTCTGAGGGAGCACTGGCCTTTTTTGAGTGAATATTTGGATTGTTGAGAGAAATAAAGGAAGAATCCCTTCATACCTAGAGTTGGTTGGATTTGGATCTAAGGTTAAGGCTCGATATTAGGGAAGATCCACAACTGAAGGAGAGGAATGTTCAACTTATTCCAAAGATATCTCAAGTCGTTGGGTCTCTCCAAGCTTATATAAGGAGGCCTTCTCATGGTGAAAAACATATATGGGGATTGAGAGAGATACCTAACTTATGATCTCATGAGAAATGGTATAATATAGAGACATTGTGAAGTATAAAACTTATGATCTCATAAGAGAGATATCATTGAAGCATCAACATTCTGTGTGTGGATTATTTGAGAAAGGGTCTAGACAAAGAGAGCTTGGTGAAGTTGTGACATCTACATCCATGGTTGTAAGAATATCACTTTGTTTTCATTAATATAAATCTATGCTTGGCCTGTTTCTTTTAAAGTTTGTGTACATTTCATGAACCTGTTTCTTTCACAGATCCATTATGAAGCTAATCATGCTAGATTAGGAAGTATGTCTTGTTGTTTTTGCTCATTGTATTGCAGGACCTTCTGAAGAAATTGGAGATCAAGATCATCCTGGATTGAGCAAGGACAAACGTCGGTAAAAGGTATTTACTCTTCTTCCTTATTCTTCTTTGGATATTTTAGCTTCATGAAAAGGAAATTCAGTGTCCACAATAACACTTTTTTGGCTTGGTCATAGGGGTCTAGTATCCAAGAGAGAATCCACTTGTCCGTAGGGGGATTTCTCTGTAATAGAAATTGGCGACTCCACTGGGGAAGGAATCTTATTTGTATTTCCTTGGTTTGTCCCTTACTTTTTATCACCTTCAAATCTTATGCATGCTGTGTCTCTAATCCTTAGATGTGTTGTTGGCTCTTGGATTCATCTTACACACTGATTTTCTGCATTTTTCCTGAGTTTTTTTTATTTCTGAGCAATTTATTTTTAGTTCTAAGAGGCTAGCGCTCCCCTACCTTTACCACCAGGGAGTTGGAACTCCCTTGCAAGTTCCCACAGAGTGTTGCAACGCTTTGGTACCCTTGACACTAGAGCGCTTCCCTTTTTTCTTCAAAAATGCTTCTTGGGAGTTGATTTCTCAGTCTTCTTTTTGCTGATTCATCTGCTCAGGGTTTATGCTATCTTAGTGTATCCTTGTTTAGCCTCCAATTATTTAATTTCTAAGGATTAATGATGTTCTTTTTGGATTTTTGACATCTATTTTCCTTTCTTTGAATCACTCTTCCCTGAGATTTGGAGTTGATCTACTTCTTTCTCGCTTATCTGATTGACTGGAAGTTGTGGTAAGGAAAATCAGAGATCTATGAACCATTCCATTTTATCTTTGAGGTCTTTTCTCCAAGCATTTCCTCCTGTATGGATTTTGTTTTCTTTTTCTTGTTTGATCACAACGAGGGTGTGTTTTTTGTTTATGTGAAGTTTTCTTCCGGTTGCTTAAATCTCACAGATCTTGAAGTCTGATTAACATATGAAGCTTTACACCAAATTGATTATCAGTCACATATAAACATTTTAGCATTGTATCAGATTTTTTATTGAAGACTATTGCATGAGCTCATTGCATCTTAGTGTTTGAAAGTGAAAGGAAAATCCTTCTCCTTCCCTTAAATAGACATTCATTGAAAGAAAATATTGCTTATCATTTCTTATGCATGTTTTGGGAATTGAGTCATGATATAATCCGTTTTCACTCTCATACACCTCTGACTAAACACCAGCCTTAAAATCAAATGCTTAACTTAAATTCATTAAACATTTTTACATTTCCTGTTAGAAAACCTACATTAACACTGAAGAGTGTCAATGTGACTGTTCTAGTTCCTTCCTCGGTCAGTCCCACCCTTCATCCGAAGAGTGCCAAAGTGGTTGTTCTAGTTACTTCATCGGTCAATCCCACTCTTCCTCTGAAGAGTGATAATGTGGTCGATCTGATCCGATCATTGATCGACCCTACTCTCCCTCTAGAGAGTAAACCTGATTCTGCCCATGTTTTTCTCGTTGATACAAAATCTATCGTGTTGGGGGGAATTCCTCCTTCCCCCACGAAACCCCCTCCATGTAATGAGGCCATCCTTTTTTATTGGGGTTTGGTAACTAGACCTCATCTTCCCTCTCACATTCATTTCAATATTACAATACATATTTGTGATCGAGTCGTTCCTCCGACACTTATAGATGAAGGTTCGTCTGTTAGTATTTTGTCCTCTATTACTTGGCAAGCTTTGGGTTATCCTCAGCTTGTGCCAGTTACCCAGACTCTCTTCGCTTTTAACATAAGAAAAAGTCACCCTTTAGGGATCCTTCCTCAGTTTCCAATAACTTTGGGAGGGAAAACTGTCTTTATTGATGTTATGGTAGTCCAAGACCCCTTTGATTTCGATTTACTCCTTGGGCAAGATTATGTCTATGCCATGAAAGCTATTTTTTCCCCTTTTTTTCATGTGATATCTTTCTTGTAGGATGGAAGAATGGTGACTATTGATCAACTTTCGTTTGTTGGCCCTGACTTGACCATCAACCCAATGACCTCCCTAACTAGGTCTTATATGAAAACAATATCGCCCCTACCACAGGTCAATTATGTGGCGTTTTCTCCCATGACTTCAACTTCTGATGAATTAGATATGGTAGTTGACATGGTGATATCTTCAGTAGGGATTTTGAAGCTTGATCTCCTTACCCCTAATGAGACCCTCAACATATGTTCCTTCCAGAGCATTCTTCTTCCATCCAATGAAGATCTCTTGGAAGCCATGACCGAGTTTTGTCCCTTGACATGGTGTCCTTCCAGAGCATTATCCTTTTGGAAGCCATGATCAAGAAGAGTCTATGAGCATAGTTTAACTTCTATATGGAAATCAAGTTAAAAAATGAAACAGAAGTTACGAACATAGTTTCTCTTATCTGTGGCAAGCTCGTTAAAAAATGAAACAAAGGCTATCAGCATAGTTTCTCCTCTCTGTGGAAAGCTCGTTAAAAAATGAAAAAGATATCTGGGGATTGAACCTAGATCCTTGAGCATAGTTCTTTTCCTGTGTCAAGCTCATTAAAAAATGAAACAGTCACCTCTCCTATCAGGTCGAGTCTTTCACTAGATCTCGTAGATGTCAAGTCAAGTCTTTCATTAGGTCTCATATTTGAACCTTCATTTCATCCAACTGAATCCTTTTTCTCTATCTAGTATAGAAATTGGTGAAAACCTCAAAGTCGGTGAATGAATTGAAGCTTGGGGGGCATGTCTCTAGCCTTTGATGATCATTCTAGAGTTAAGCCACTAGATTTTCAAGATGGGGGCATACCGAGCTTAGTATGTGTTCCTTCTCATGCTTGTAAATACATGAGAATGTAATCGAGTATACTTTTATCTCTTTTTTGGACTTGCATGGATACATGAAAAAGGAACCCCCTAGAGTATCCTTTAAGATCTTTTCAGACTCTCTAAACATGAAAATATTGCCAAGTGATCTTGCTTCCTTTCCCACTCGTTAAAAGGTTTGAAAGGGCATCTTTTGAGTGATAATTTATCTCTTTTTCATCCTCGCGAGACTAACATTATGAAAAAGGACAACACTAGATTCATCTTTAAGTTCTTTTCAAACTCTCTAAACATGAAAAATCACCGATTTTACCTTCTCTGGACTCGTTAAACAATCATACATTGAAGGGCCCATATGGGACCATACCCTTAATTCTTCCATTTCGTTAAAAAAATGAAGAGGGACTTACCGAAGGTGATTTATATCAATCATGTGTTACCCTCCTCGAGCTCGTTAAATTAAAAAAGAGGTACTCGTCTATCTAGATGGGGGAAAAACTTTCGAGGAAGCAAGCCAAGAAGTTTTTGAGAACATCACCAGTAATTCTTAGAGTTTCCCTTGAACATGACATTTTATCTTTGCACGCATTTTTATCCGTCGAACCTCTTCACTGAACCAATCCTTTGAGTTTTCCTCACTCCTTTGGGTCACCCAATGAAATTCACAATACCCACTGCATTATCAAGTTTTGGTACTTGTCGATTTTTTGATGTCATGCCTCAGTGTTCAAGGGAAGTATCTGCCTCAAGAGTCAACCATCACAAATCCTTGTTTCAATACTCATTTCATTCCATGTTCATTTGATATACCAATTTACATCTCTATGTCAGTTTCATGTCATTGATGGGGGATACATCAAGGCCCTCCTTCGACGAATCTATTATTGTCGACTTCAACACATTATCCAGGAGTTAGACTTAGAAACCCATTAGTACCTTGGGACTTGCATACTTCAACGGCAGGCCTCCTTGTGTTCGATAGTGGGTTTACATCATTGACCTCTGATCGAATGATTCCACGGATGTTCGAATTCATCTTGTTATCACCTGCTAATTTGTATCAATTTTTCCCAATGCATCTTATCCTTATGTTATTTTTCCACTCAGACTTTCAAACTTTTTCACTAGCGCCATCAAGCTACCATCACCTAAATCCTTTGCTCAAATGTTCATCCAAAATATTCATGTCCTCCATAAGTAAAAAATTTGACAAATATCCCAAACCTATACCTAGTCTTAATGCTTATCTAATTCCCTTAGTTCCATCACTTCATTCAGTTTTACCCTTATTTTCATATTTCCGTTGAAAATAAAAATATTCATTTTACTAAGCACCCGTATGCTATCCACAAAGTCATGTGTTAAAGCCTCATATGCCCAAAGTCTTTAAAAATTTGGAAAAACCGATTATTATTAATATAAATTTTTTATATTAATATTTAATCCAATATTTAATTTATGGAATCACGACAAATCATATCATGGGCACAAATATCAATTTATAATGTGGAAAATTCAAAGGTTGGATGGAGAGTGCACATACATATCGGGGATTGAAGTAACGAGGAGGTTAATTATGTGAAGGAAA
This sequence comes from Picea engelmannii, assembly GCA_009831015.1. NCBI lineage: Eukaryota > Viridiplantae > Streptophyta > Pinopsida > Pinales > Pinaceae > Picea > Picea engelmannii. The sequence continues at coordinate 79,248 of ML791895.1, forward strand.
CCTACATAGTGCCTCAGCTCTAAAGCTGATTGAAACAATTACCTCTATCGTTTGTCTATTCAACCAAAAAAATTTTACAGAGTGCTAATAGAGCTCATCCATTCACGTTCGTTGGAATGTACTAGAGTACCTTGGGAATCATTGACATCAATGGTGATTTCCCTCGCGCTTGTTAACGGTTTACCTCATTGACCAGTAATCAAGTGGTTTATGCCATGTTCAACATTATGACATCTATTCACATGGTTAGATTCGTACTACATTGGGATTAGTAATAAGAACCTAGGTTGATTCATCACTCTTATATGTACTTTTCCCAGGTTGCGACGAATTTCCTCTTGAACCTTGGCACATATACTGTCACATAGATCCACTTTGTATTGGTCGTGGCTATGTATTGTCATCTCGTAGATACACTTTGTATTCTTCATGGCTCCGATCAGTTTAGGTCATAGGAGTATAGATCCACATTGTATCTTCAATGGATATATCTTTTTGTCAATATAATTATGGATCTGTAGTGTATTTTATGGCAGCCATACCTTGAAATTATTTATCACTCAAGCATAGGTATGCCTACCTTGGGTTTGAAACATGTCATAATATTTCTTTGATGGTTGTCTGTAGATTCTATCAGGTTCTCCGAGTCCATACCCTTTATTGAAAAAGTGTACAAAGTTATTAATTCATCAGTTTTTGTCTTCTAACTTCGCACTTTGGGGGGAAATCTATTACACATCAAAATTACTCACTTCATTGATGACCCATTGTCATCATTGCTAGTGTCGCAAGTGTCACATTTTTGGTTGCAAGTGTTGCAAACATCATACTGTCATCCTTCCTATGTTGTGTATCTAACGACATCATAAGGACACTTAAGACACCTTCAAAGACTGGTTTTGAAGAGGAGAAGTCATTTGACAAAGAGTACAAGTCTTTTGCCACTGAGAAACCCACTAAAAAATCAATTTTGGAAGGCATCGCTCCCATATACACTATCAGGGAGTGCCAACACTCTGTGACCTCTTTTGGGGGAGCGTTCCAATGCTCTGTGCCCCATTATGAGGGAGAACTAGCATTTTTTGAGTGAATCTTTGGATTGTTGAGAGAAATCAGGGAAGAATCCCTTCATATATGGAGTTGGTTGGATTTGGATCTAAGGTCAAAGCTCGATCTTAGGGAAGATCCACAACTGAAGGAGAGGAATCCTGAACTTATCCCAAAGATCTCTCAAGTGGTTTGGTCTCTCCAATCTTATATACAGAGGCCTTCTCATGGTGAAAGACATATATGGAGACTGAAAGAGATACCTAACTTATGATCTCATGAGAAATGGTATAATATAAAGACATTGTGAAGTATCAAACTTATTATCTCATAAGGGAGATATCATTGAATCATCAACATTTTGTGTGTGGATTATTTGAGCAAGGGTCTAGACAAAGAGAGCTTGGTGAATTTGTTGCACCTACATCCATGGCTATAATCATCTCACTTTGTTTTCATTAATATAAATATATGCTTGGTGTATTTCCTTTAAAGTTTGTGTACATTTCATGAACTTGTTTCTTTCATAGATCCATTATGAAGCTAATGATGGTTGAGTAGGAAGTATGTCTCATTGTTGTTGCTCATTGTATTGTAGGACCTTCTGAAGAACTTGGAGATCAAGATCAACCTAGATTGAACAAAGAAAACCGTTGGTAAAAGGTATTTACTCTTCTTCCTTATTCTTCTTTGGATAGTTTATCTTCATGAAAAGGAAAGTCAGTGTCCACAATAGCACTTTTTTGTCTTGGTCATAGGGGTCTAGTATCCAAGAGAGAATCCACTTGTCCGCAAGGGGATTTCTCTGTAACAGTGATCATATACACCAGGTCCATTACAGAGTTAAAAATCATATTTGGATGATGAAATTGATGAGGGATTTTGGTTAAGGTACATGGTTGAGACAAGTAGTTGATGAGTTGGTGCATACATGAGGTTTATAGTTGATGATGTTGGTACATATTGATGATTCATAGTTGATGAATAGTTGACACATTATTTGTACATACTTGATACATGGTTGGATGCACTGGTACAGGTTGATTACAGGTTGTTTGGTACAGGTTAGTGCATGGTTGATGCACTTTTTTATGGTATAGGTTGATTATAGGTTGATGCATGGTTGTTGCATGGTTCAATTTTATTAGTACAGGTTTACAATGGTATATCTCACAGTGATAGTGTGACAGTGGTTCCATCATTCTACTTCTATTTTAGGGTAGTTGGACGGGGCAAGGACAGGTGATTTTAGCCACCTTTCGGTTGTAGTTGGAGAACATAGGGGGTTGTAGCCTCCTTCTAGTTGCAGCCAGAGAATAGGGGATTTGGAGCTTCCCTTAGGTTGTAGCCTAAGAAACAAGGTGGTTGGAGCCTCCTTCCAGTTTCAGTTGGAAAAAAAAGGAATTTGGTGCTTCCAATGAATGCAATTCTTCAAGACATAGAAGAAAACACATTTTTTGGTTTTCTCCCGCTTTGGGTTTCCACATAAAACACTGGTGTAATGTGTATGTCTATGATTGTTCATTTGTTCATTTCTTATTTACTCTGCAATTATTGGATGATAATGTTACATTGATATAACACTTGGATTATATGGTTAATAAGGATTAAATTTCTCTATTACTGATTCACCCCCCCTCTTAGTAATCCAAAATCCACTCTTTGCTCCACTGTGACCCTTAGATAACCTCATAAATGCACTCTTTTCTCCATTGTAACCCTCATACATTTTCACTTTGCTCCACTGTGACCCACAAATAACCTCATAAATATGCACCTTGCTTCACTGCAACCCGCAAATAACTTCAAAAAACTAGTATAGTCGCCTCTTTCTCCATATATCAAAATTGCCCAAATTCAAATAAGGATAGAAGTTTGAATTGTTGATAATATGGTTGGAATTTGGTGTAAAATAACTTAAAATACTAGTATAGTCACCTCTTTCTCCATATATCAAAATTGCCCAAATTCAAATAATGATAGAAGTTTGAATTGTTGATAATATGGTTGGAATTTAGTGTAAAATAACTTTAAAAACTAGTATAGTCACCTCTTTCTCCATATATCAAAATTGCTCAAATTCAAATAAGGATAGAAGTTTGAATTGTTGATAATATGGTTGGAATTTAGTGTAAAATAATTTCAAAAAACTAGTATAGTCACCTCTTTCTCCATATATCAAAATTGCCCAAATTCAAATAAGGATAGAAGTTTGAATTGTTGATAATATGGTTGGAATTTAGTTTAAAACATTATGCTACATATTACATTGATTAGAAAGTGGTATTGAATGAAAAATGTACAATGTTGCAATGGTAGCCATTAATTTTATTTGAGCACCATTTGATTTTTAGTTTGTGAAGTTTGAAAGACTATGAGAGATGATTGTTGTGCTTCAAAAGTTTGTTGTTTGAAATTTCCTAAATGGATTTTGAAGTATTTCAAAATTCCAAGGTTACGAAGGTCCCCAAAGGCTTGTGGACTATTTAAAATCCTAGGAATTTTGGAGGTTTACAAAGGAATTGGAGTATTTAAAAATTTCAATGTTTGAAATTCCTATGCCATTTTCATATGAATTTCAAGGTTTGAAGTTTAGAGTTTCCCCAATGGATTTTGGTGGATAAATAAAGTTCAAAGTTTGAAAAGTTTTTTTTGATAGTTGTGGACAAGATCAAAAGTTCGATGTTTGGGAAAGTTCCAATGGTTTCCAAGAAGTTAGAAATATTGATGTTTGGGAAAGCTATGATGTTTATGGAAATGTTAATAAGATCAATAATTGGGAAGGCAATGATGGTCGTGGAGAAATTCAAAAGATAAAAATTTCTGAAGGCTCTAATGGTTGTGTATCAATTCAAAATATCAAAACTTACAATTGCTTTGATGCCCATGGAGTAGTTTAAAATATAAAAGTTTCAAACATCTTTTATGGACATGGGAGAGATCAAATGATCAAATTTTGGAAAGGTTGCAATGGTTGTGGAGAGATTAAAAACATTAAAGTTTAATAAGGCTTTGATGGCCATAGAGAGGTTAAAATATTGAAGTTTTGAATAACTTCAATGGCTGTGAGATATTTCAAAAGATCAAGCTTTGAAAAGTATTTATGGTTTTAGGTGAATTTGAAAGATCAAATTTTTGGAAAGCTACGAGTGCAAAGATCAGGAGAATCCCAAAAGAAATTTTAGAAAGAAAGATAAAAAAAATTAAGAGTTTGGAGAAAAAATATTATTTTTCCATAATAAGAGTAGACTCAAACTTTGATTGAGTTGAAATTTATAGTGAACATATACAATGATGTTATCTATGAAATTATTCAACCCTGAAATTTTGGGAAACATAATTAGCAATTTTCAAAGAATAGAATGGCATCGTTGGATAGAAGCTTAATTAATGATGAAATTTGGTTAGCATTGAATATTACCAGGGATGAAAAAACACAGTAGAGAATTTGGATAAATTCCAAATAATTTGGAGAAGAGATGAAAAAATAGGCCACAATCCATTATTTCATGATACTCTTGGTGATTTTGGAAACCGTAAATGGAGGAAAAGTGTCCAGAGAAAACAATTGTGTAAAATTTTTCCTAGTTGACATTTGATAATATCAACAATTTGAACAACTTTTTCTTAGTGGAAATTTTGTGGATCCTTACCATTTGGAACACATTTTTTCACAAAAAAAATTCATTTCTAGAGAGTACAAAAAGGACAAAGTTGACAATTCCAAATTAATGTAGAAAACCACCAGAGTGCCAAATCAATGAGTTGAAGGTTGTGTAAGTTTAAGACTCATAAGTGTTATATTTTCCTAACATAATTGTTCTTATATTTTTTGTTGGATTTTATTATACATATAGCAGAAGTTAGCCTTTGACATTGATTGCAATAAGAGAAAAATTGAAAAAAAATAGCATAAATGGTGTGTGATTTCAAAGAGTTGTAACTTTTTTTCTCTAGATGCATATTGGAATACAAGTATAGCCATTGGGACTATCTTTCAAAGGATAACATAATATAAGATTAAGTTTTTAAAAATGTGTTTATGATTAATCTGTGTTGGGACTCAGAAATGTTGTATTTCCATCCACCTTTCCCTTCATCATTCTTCACATTTCATCGCCCCATTAAGCTTTCATGATACTATTTTCATAATTAAATATGGGTTTAACCTTTTTATTTTCCAAATCATTTATTTTAGTATTAAAAGGGAATTTGTGATTATATTAGAAAATTGACATGTTTTCATATATATCTCAAAAATATGTGAGCTTTGTAATGTGTGAAGGATTAATTCAAAAAGACTTCTCGAATACTTCCTCCACCATTTCAAGATTTGAGGAGATAATTCAACCCTATTCCAAGGAGAAGATCATGGAGATTTGGTTGTCATATCTTATCCAAGATATATGAGAGATATGTGTGAGGATTTGAAGGGATAATATTTTGTACTAATGAGAAATTGGTTGAGAGAAAAGTGGATCTGTAATTATGAGATGTTTATCTTCTTTTCAAAGATATCATGTATAAAAGAGAGTGCCCTGTCTTCATGAAAGGGGAGAAGTATTATTATGTAGATTAAGAAGAGAATTGTTATGATGTAGATTAGATTCATGAAGATACTCTTTCTGTAAACCTACTTGTTGAAGATTAATGGAAGTTCAAGTTCAATGATCTTGTGTCTCTTAGAAGTTGGCATCTAGTGACATAAATATTCCATGTTAGCATCGACAAGGGCCACTGATCTTGCTTGGTAAGCTTATTTTAAATTGTTAGTGTAGATTTTCATTTCATGTACATGTAATTTTGATTTCATGTTATTTTGTTTGATTTCACTATTCGAATTTATTGCAAAGTGTGGTAATGCAGGAATAGTTGGATCTCCATATTTCACCATACACGAGATTTTATGGAGCATCCCACTTTTTATTTTAGTTGCTCCAGGAGATATAATCAAAGTTCATCTTTTCTTTTCATGAGCCATCAATGAACATGTCCATCACCTAAGCAAGAGATTTTGCTTGTTTATGAGTTTTTCTTTCCAGCTTTTGAATTGTGTGAATATTGTTATTTTTAAAAGTGTGTTGGTTTCTAAATGGTTTTCTTATCTAAGCTATACTAAATATACATGGGAACCTATCTGTTATCAGCACATATAGTGCATCAACTCTACTGCTTACGAATCCCGGTTGATAATTTATGTTTGGTAATATATTATGCATATAATTGCACCAATAATCTGAAATATTAATATGATAAACCTTGTAATATTAATTGGACAAGGTGATTATCAATATCGAAGAACCTCAAAGTAATTTCAATTTGGGGAAAGTGGTTTAAAGTGATATAGGAACATGTCAAATTTCAAATTGAGTAAGGATTTATTACCTTACTTTGTAATGGTTCTTTCATAGTAGAGGGGAGACACAATTAGATGAGAAAATTCATGGTAGTACAAGGGATATTCAAGTTGATAATATTAGAATAATGTGGCTACATGCCATGAATGAAGAGGGCTAATAATTCTTATATATTTTATTTTTGGATAAATAATGAAGATGAAAGACCAAGAATATTTAATGTTTCCATATATAGAGTGTCTGCATTGCAATAAGAAATATCAATATATGCAATATTGGTTTATATGGAAGAGTCACGTATGTTCTTGATTATAAGAACAAGGAATTCATAAGTAGGTTTGAAGAAATCAAATGTTTATAAGAGGCATGGAAGACACCAATAGATGGAAAATCACATCATAAAAGAATAATGTAAGTTACTAACCATGTGGAGATAAGGTAAGGCATCAACGTAATGGATATTGTTGATAAACATGGAAAACGAGGAACTTATTAGTAGCCTGGGATGGTAGAAGAAATCTACCAAGAGGAAAAGAGAACATGTATAATGAGATGGGTGAATCGTATTTGTGGGAGAGATATATGTAAACTTGGAAGAGTTGTAGGATATGTACCAACAACTTATGTGTATAGAATATGAAGTACATAATGATATTCCACTCACTTAGAAAGATTCTAATGAAGAAATAAATCACTCCATTGTGTGGATTGGTTTTGGTGGATAGAGTTGAACTTTGTAAAGAATTCGAAATAAAGATGAAATTCCAAAATTGGATGAAGATCAAAGATAACTAGAGATGAGAATATGAGATACCATATGATGGTGGTTCAATTGTTTGAGGATATTTCAACATTACAGAGATGATTCTAGCAATAAATGAGAAATCACTAGAATAATAGGAAAATAAGGAATATTGAGTACATTCTATGTGTACAAGTGGTTAGAAATCAAAGAAGAGTATAACAATTATAGTGACATTTGGATGAGAATTATAAGAAGGCATATGAAGTGAAAAGATTATATATGATTGATATTAGTTGAAATGAAGAATGGACCTTGTGATGAGCCCATATGAAGTTGGAATGATATATAGTGCAACATGATAGTGTGTTAGAGATGATGAAAAATGAAGTTAAGGTTTAGTATAGATTGGCCATAGAAAAAGAAGCAACTAATGAGGTTATAATATCAATAAGGGTTTTAAATCGAGAATGGACAAGTTGGATTGGCTGAAAGTGGTCAATCCAATGGAACATAAATTCCTAAAGGAAATAGAAGGAAAAAGAAGGTCAAAGAAAGACCACATATTGTTGCTATAGTCACATGAGAATTGAGGTAGCTCAAGACAATAAAGTCAACTACAAGATTCTAAAAAGATTGTTGTATAAATAAATGAAGAACAAGGCCAACAAGGAAGAATTGATAAAGAGGGGTATTTATCACCTTAACCACATTTATTTAAATAATAGAATTGTATGTTTTTAAAATTAGCAAGTATAAATATTTATACATGTTGTATTTCTACTTGGTGAGAAAATTCATAGCTAATGATCCATTATGTGAATGGTAAAAAATCCATAAATTGGGTTAGCTATAAGGTGGAATTCCCTACTATGTGACGAAGTTCATTAACTCTTCTCTTGTTGTTCTTTTTATATTTATCTAATTTATATCTGTAAATAATTAAGGCATGGGAATGCTAAGAATGCAAAATAATACAATAGCTAGAATTAATATCCATTAATTAACATGGAGAAATAATGCATAATGAATATAGATATGTTTGAAAGAAATGTGTTGTCACTAATTCCTTGAGTATGGCATGATGCTTAAATACAAATGATATGATTGTGTAACCATAAAGGGTGAGAGAATGGATGAAGATGTTGATGATACTACTGCATATGATAGTCAACCTTGTGAAGAAACGATAGTAACATGAAGGTGTTGATTAAGAGGTTTGTGAAAGGATTATGTCATATTTCATAAGACACCAATCGATTAGGTGATGTTAGATACGATGATGGAATCCATGTAAGTATAATTTAATTATACTATATTGGATAGGTGTTGAATGAATTGGGTAAGAATTATATCAATCATGATCTGATATCATAAGATTGATATGCTTATGTTGTATGAATGCATTTGTGTGTTGGGTAGAGTATGGTAGAGTCTGAAATCCTTGGACCTATAAATGTTTTTAAAACTTTTTAATGCATTCATATGATATAAATGTTATGTCATGTTGATTTGGTTAGGATACAATAACTATGGTAAGTCAGGGCTTATGATCCTATTGTGAGAGTGAATTCCATGTGAAATAGCCATGTGGGAGGCCATAGTGTTTTTCAATATGGATATGTTATAGAACTCCATAAGTTTCCAATGGTATCCCTACTTATGTCAATGTCCTATATTGTAATCTTATTTCCAACACTAAAAACACCATCAGAGGGGAAGGGATTCTTGAGGCATTTTTTAGAATAAAAAGGAAAGGCCTTCGTGTACACTTGAGGGGATGTTTAGTAGAGAAAGGATATATTCTTGGTATTGCATTGTGATGAAGAAGGAGTCATATAGATGAATGAGAAATTGTTGGAGAGGTGGCTAGATGATGTGTTGTTGCACTGGCAAGGCCTTTTAATCCATCATGGTGAGATCCATGACATGGGAATATAATATTATTGAATCAATGCAAGGATGCATTGAGTGTATGTGCATAAGTAGATTATGCAATTTTTTTGGTTATGCACACATATATGATGGAACATATGTTTGAATGCATGGTGTGAATGCATGCTAGTGCCACATTTCATTGCAAATAATAAGTTAATAGCTAAAATGGTAGAATTATTATAAGGATATTTTGGATGAAATGAAAGGATTACAAGAGAAAGGAGTCATCCTTTTATGAATACATGAAATATTTTTCAAGAAAATAGAGTTATAGAAAATTATGTTTTGGATATGGTAGTGAAATAAAGCCATAATGAAGACAAGGGATATTTCATATGCAATTGAAAGATACACATATGTGGAGCTTCCTATATTAATTGAAATCTAATTGTTGTAATAATTATTTCAGAGTTGGTTGATATATAGATACATAAGTCGTAATATGTGTATGTTTATGTTGATGACACAGGTGGATGGTGAATATAAATAGTAAGGGAAAATGATGACCATTATAAACTATAAATCCCTTGAAAAAGGCCATTGTAATGACAATGGAACCCTTTTATTGCCATGCGTTATTGATTGATTAGAGGATTGTAGTGGTATGACTAGAAGTAAGACTCTAAAAGTTGGCACTATTCTTGCATGTGAAAGCCTTGACAAAATGGATTTCTCAAGGGAATATTTAATGAAGAAGGGGATGCTTGAGCATGGGAGGGTGGGTGTGTCAAGGAAGTGGAAAATTAAATGAATATGTTGTGAGATATTCATGTGGAATGATTGGGTGTGTAAAAAATGAAAGTGGGTTAAATTATCAGTTGTGGAAACTATATAAGGTAAAGAAATATACACTCATATAAATCTTGGGCTAGTGGCATGCCTTACTTTTTGGTAGGAGTACATATGCTTGAACTATGAAATTGAAAATTTCATGTAAATATGAGAATCGTTCTATAATATAATTATAGCTTGCATGTTTCTTTTGACGATTGATATAGGTACAGGTTAATAAGCCAAGATTTGGGAGGTTACCCATGGTAGTGAAAATCAAATGTAGATGCAATGTGTACAAGATAGTCAACATATAAGAAAGTTAAAAGAATGACATGGGATTGTATGTGAAACTAAAGAATGAAGGCATGAATTTATTGTTAAAAAAGGAAAAAACATTGAGGATGGTGTTATTTCAAAAGGGGGGAGTAATGTGATACCTCTAGTTGTGATATTATTGACTATGAATGAAATATAGTAATTAGATGGCTATTAGCCAAGACATTTGTGATTTGTAAATTTACATCCATTTACAATATAAAAACCCTTACGACCACAAATGAATAAGTACTAAATAGAGATGCAGGGCTATGATTCCACAAGGTGGGGAAGTGAAAAAGGGGTTTATAGGAGGCTTAAGGAGGCCATGGGGGAAAGGACCTTAGTATATAGCATATATAGCCCTAGTTTGACACTTTAATGTTGAAATAGATACCATATATTTTACTCGACATTTTTTTTTAGTGTGTTTACTTTCTTGCAATCTACTTTCCTGTAATTTAATTTTATGCAAGAGTGTTTTTCTTTCTTTCTGTAAGTTCGTGTATGTTTACTTTCCACAATTTAATGTAGGAGTGAGTGTGAGTTTGATTTCTTTACTGCAAGAGTTTTTTATTTCATACAATTGTGTGTTTGATTTATGAAAATATGTTTTTTGTGGTAGGTAGTCTTGATTACAATCATAAAAAAAACACATAAAATTTTGGGTGTTGTAACAACCTCAGACACTGATCTTTGTGTGAACCAAGTTTTATCAAATGACAAGATGAACTGGAACCCTTTTATTGCCATGCGTTATTGATTGATTAGAGGATTGTAGTGGTATGACTAGAAGTAAGACTCTAATAGTTGGCACTATTCTTGCATGTGAAAGCCTTGACAAAATGGATTTCTCAAGGGAATATTTAAAGAAGAAGGGGATGCTTGAGCATGGGAGGGTGGGTGTGTCAAGGAAGTGGAAAATTGAATGAATATGTTGTGAGATATTCATGTGGAATGATTGGGTGTGTAAAAAACGAAAGTGAGTTGAATTATCAGTTGTGGAAACTATATAAGGCAAAGAAAAATACACTCATAAAAGTATTGGGCTAGTGGAATGCCTTACTTTTTTGTACGAGCACATATGCTTGAACTATGAAATTGAAAATTTTGTGTAAATATGAGAATCGTTCTATAATATGATTATAGCTTGCATGTTTCTTTTGATGATTGATATAGGTACATGTTAATAATCCAAGACTTGGGAGGTTACCCAGGGTAGTGAAAATCAAATGTAGATGCAATGTGTACAAGATAGTCAACATATAAGCAAGTTACAAGAATGACATGGGATTGTAGGTGAAACTAAAGAATGAAGGCATGAATTTATTGTTAGAAAAGAAAAAAACATTGAGGATGGTGAGCGGAGTAATGTGATACCTCTAGTTGTCATATTATTGACTATGAATGTAATATAGTAATTAGATGACTATTAGCCAAGACATTTGTGATTTGTAAATTTATATCCATTTACAATATAAAAACCCTTACGACCACAAATGAATAAGTACTAAATAGAGATGCAAGGCTATGATTCCACAAGTGGGGGAAGTGGAAAAGGGGTTTATAGGAGGCTTAAGGAGGCCATGGGGGAAAGAACCTTAGTATATAGCATATATAGCCCTAGTTTGACACTTTGATGTCGAAATAGATACCATATATTTTACTCGACATTTTTTTTTAGTGTGTTTACTTTCTTGCAATCTGATTTCCTGCAATTTAATTTTATTCAAGTGTGTTTTTCTTTCTTTCTGTAAATTTGTGTATGTTTACTTTGCACAATTTAATGTAGGGGTGAGTGTGAGTTTGATTTCTTTACTACAAGCGTTCTTTATTTCATACAATTTTGTGTTTGATTTATGAAAATATTCTTTTGTGGTAGGTAGTCTTGATTAGAATCATCAAAAACACATATAAAATTTTGGGTGTTGTAAGAACCTCGGACATTGATCTTTGTGTGAGCCAAGTTTTATCAAATGACAAGATGAACTCAGAAGCAACCATTATCTTGAGGGAACTTTCTCAAATCCTAGCAGCAGTCAGGATTTCTTCTTTTCAAGAAGAACATATTTTGGCAGCAACCAAAAGTGTATCTACCTCTCCGGAAATATTAGAAGAATCAAGTTCCTATGAGATACAAAATGATTTTCCTTTCCAAACTGTAGAGGAAGATGAAAATTTATGGACTACATCCAGTGGAGAGAAATCGTTAAGACCTAATATTGAGGAGTTTTCAACATCCATCTCAACATATCCTTTATGTACTTCAGAAATCAATCATCCAAAAGAAGAGGATATGCATAGCATGATGAAGGAGAGCATAGAAATTACTGTTGATGAACATCAAGATTACATTGAAATTTGGTTTCAAGAGGTCATCATGCCACAATAGTATTCTCTTCTTTAACACCTTATGATGCCAAAAAAAGTAGCTTGGTTGGTTCTTCATATCCAAGTAATCACTACAGTAAATTTTTCATATGTGGATATGGGTATGTTTCTTATGTTTCTTCGCACATGGTTACATTGGAAAAGTTTTTACACTTGAATAAAGTTTTTCCTTTCATTTTAGGTAGGGTAGGATAATAAATAAAAGATGCATGTTGTTAGTTTAGCTTAAAGTGTAACACAACCTCATTCTACATTTTATTTTTAATAAAATAACTATGAGATACATGTGCATGTGACTTGATCTCATCAGTTTTTGATATTTTAGAGTGTGGATTTTGACAAAAAGTTTTAGAGATATCTGCAGGTATTTATTTCAACATAAGTGGACAATTTCAAGGAGACAAAAAGGGAAGTATTTTCCTTTGAAAAAGATATTTCTATATTTGGATCGTGTTGTCTTCTTAAGAATTAATTGAATAATGACTTTTTATTGCTTGTTGTGAATTAGCCATATTTTTGCAAGATTTCTATCTTCCTTTTTCTCAAGGCATCTTTAATGGCAGTTGCTCTTAACCTCCACCACTAGAGGATATAAGTAAGTGACACCTTGTCTATCAAACCTAGAGGTTACTCATACACTTTCCCCAAGAACCCTGAGTAGGTGAGTAAAATATCTTTATGAAAGAACAGAAAGAAGGTTTGATTAGAGGTTAGCCATGGAAACATCACTATATCTTAAAAAAAAGAAAAAAAGTGAGTCGAGCCTGAAGATACCTTTTTGTTCTTTTCCAATGGTACCATCCACTACACACTAAAATTGCTTGATTATACCATATCTATAGATAGGCTACGTCCACATAAGTACCCCTTAAAGAAGGACAATCTATAAGGAATACATAAAGAAGAGTCATCCTCTAACATAAATACCATCCCATTCTTAAATAAAAAAAATTAGAGTTGTCTCCCCATTTTCTTCTTGCAAAAATAAATCTTTATATAAAAATCTTAAAAGATGGTGGACCAGTCTCTCTTGTAAAAGGGTGTAAGAGGCTAACCCATC
>ML791895.1:93491-121027 GCA_009831015.1 Picea engelmannii
TCAAAGAACATAAGGCTTCCTCTCTTGAGCCATCTAATAAAACCCTAACTATCGATAAATTGCAACAAGAAAATTCTCAGTTGCTTCAACAATTGGAAGACCGAAAAACTATGGATAGACATCTACAAAACATCGTAAAAGGCCCAAGACAAAATACCCAGGAAAAGAGGGAGAATCTTCTAAATCCAATCCACCCCCTCCTTCATGAGTCTAGTTATGTTGGGTGATTCATTTTTGTTTGCAAAGGGGCTTGCAAATCCTCAGGCATGGGGGTTAATGTTGGGTCCATGTTTTGATTGTTTTACTGCAATGATCAAATCCTTTTTGCATGCGATATTACATATGCTATGATCTCATTTAGCCATTTTAAAGGCATTATCAAGCTTTATACATCATTTTTCCATGGAATCGCACAAGGTATATGTAATCATCATTTTGCAATGGTTTTATGATTAATTCATCTTTAGTTGAATGGTTACACTGATCTAATGTTTCTTGTTTTCCTGCAATAGGTCAAAAATGTGATCTGACCTTCCATCTAGGTCTTCATCCGACATTGTTCTAGGTAGCGAACTTAGAGCTTAATTTATGGGAATACAAAGTTGAATCATAAAAATCTGGCACATGGGTTTTGTGCCCAATATACCTAATTAGGTCCTCCATGAGCCATTTCCTAAAATTGTAAACATATTGAGAGAAGTTTGTGGTCCTCGATCTAGCCCTCCAATACTCCAATACTCCATCTGGCATTCCATTCGACACTCGGGGCATAGAGGAGTTGGTGATACACATATCTCGGGGAATCATTATGAAATTAGAGCACATGGGTTTTTCTCCCTTGGGATCCCTATTGCTCGGTGTCCTACCATAATTTGCTTCCAGCCATTGAAGATGCTGAGATCCATGGCCTATCTAGTCACTCTGTTTCGAGCATTTACTGGAGATTCCTCAACATAATTTGATGTTTAATGATGTAAATGATTTTTTTATGCATATACCATTTTGAGAGGATCATAGGTCGACCTCTCAGCTCTATAAAAACTCTATAAATACCTGTTGTCTATGCCGAGAAGAAAAATGGATTTGTATACATACACACAAACATTATTTCGATTTTGTTGTAAACTCTGTTTTGGTGATTATTATCATTGTTGTGATTGGGATTTTACCTTGAAGAAGTTCCAAGACCTTCTGGGGGGCCCACCAGTGGTCTAGGTAGCTTGTTCATATTGTTGTACATTTATATTTTCATGTCTAACTCTCATTACTTTCTAATTTACAGGTTGCTTGTTGAAGTGTATTACTGTGTATATTTTTGTATTGGATGAAATTGTATTTTTATTACAGGGTACTCACAGTTTTCCATAATTGTCTATACTTTGACACCTAACATATTTTTATGCAAGTTATGTATTCTTAATGGATATATATATGTTCATAATCTATCTAATTGTGCAATCTTTCCATGTTTTATAAACTGCAGATTATTTCATAGAGTGATTAATTAGGCAGTGCCTTTAACTGCATATTTCTTTATTAAATTATGAATTTTGGTTACCGTGTATAGATTTGCATAAATTGCTTATTTTACTTCCAGCATCGGAGTAATAGAATAATAGTTAATTTTTAATTTCTTTTGAATAGTTGTGAGTTTTTGAAGATGTACTTTGAGATATTATTTTTGAAGAATTGTTCACTTAAAATAATAATTTCATTATTTATAGTTATAAACTGTTTTTAAAAAATTAGACTAATAAGTTCATTGTTTGTAGCTTATTTTGTACATTTTCAAGTATGATGTTCAAATAGATTTTAGTTTGCTTGGAGTCTTTAAAATATCTTTTAAATAGGATTGTAGGTTAGGCATTAATCCTTAGAACCAATTATAATTACTTAGAATAAAGAGCTCATAGTTGTAGATTACTCTATAAATTTAAAGTAAAGGTCTTCATTATTTGAGTTTATTGCAATTAGATTGGAGTAGGCTAGGCTAGGTTGGATTAGAGTTCTAGACCCACACATACAGTGATAGCACCTCGAAGCTTTTGAGCCTTGGGTTGACAATTTAATGTCAAAATAGATAGCATATATTTTACTCGACAATGACTTAACCTAAAGTCCTTGCAATATAGATTATGTAACTTGGATTAATTAATCCTTGTTTTATTAAGATTCATGATTAGTTTCTTGAAGGAGGTACACGGGCTTGCCATAAAGACAACAAACCTCTACATGCCATGCAAATGTATTATATTATTTTTTCTATGCAATAGGGGGGAATTCAAATTACTTTTCTATTCACTTTTTTTGTGGAGAGCTTATTTCTCTAAGTTCAAATGATGCCATAGTAATGCAAACTAGGAAGATGGTGAGAGGAATGATATCCAAAATAATTGAAGGTGTACCTTCATACAATCTTACGATTCTAATTTGTAGAGTGGAAATGATTATATTGTTACTATGAGAGAGATTATGCTATGGATTTACTATGATTAATCTTTAATGGCCATAGTGATTCTCTAATAAATTTGTGAGGAATTTACAACCATCAATTGATTGTGAACCCTATAAGTAATTGGGTGATTGGTTGACATAGTTGTGAATATATCCTACAACTAAGAGTCCTTGAATTCCTAGTATATAGATTCCCTAGCTAGCTTATGCTGGAGCATTAGAAGGGAATTCGGATAGCCTAAGGGGTTGTTTAATGAAGAAAGGGATTGCATTCTTGGTGTTGTGTCGGATAAGGGGGGAGAGTGTTGGTTGATTGGGATAGTGGTAGAGGGATTCCTAGCATGTGAGAGTTTTTGGGTTATGGGATAAGTAAGAGGAATTAGAGACAGACCTTAGGAATTCACCCTTGTGGATTCATAGTCTTATCTTAGAGGTGGCCTCTACCATAGAAAGGCAAAGTGTGATAGAGATCCAAAGTCTAGGAGTATCATCCTTTGTTTGCATCTAGTTGAAGGAATATTTTCCAAAAAAGATAAGTAATATGACTATGTCATGAAATTCCATATTAATGTGTTTTTCTATACCACATTTTATTATTTTCTAGCTGGTTCAATTATGTGTTTATATATTTATTTTGCAGCTTCATGGCTAAAATTATTATAGAGTTACATTCACATCTTAAAGATGAAATTGACTATTAAAGCTATTATACCTTTAATTTCATAATTAAATGCTACAACCAACCAATAAATTCAATTTTCATTTACATTGACTATGAAAACATAATTGGTGGTGTTTTTTCTAGTACCTTCTAACCAGACAAGTTGTATAAGATAAAGCCACAAACTAACAACATACAAAACTATTTTATAATTTAAACATAAGCCTTTCAAAATGATCCATCACATAATCCCAAAGTAAAAATAACTACATACTCACACAAGTCACCTCATCAAATATGCAAAAGTTGGATTGGTAAACTTTGAATCTAAGAAAGTTAGTTTTAGTGGTCCTACTTACATCATATCGAAATCATAAGATATGCATAAGTTGGATTGGTAAACCTTGAATCAAAGGAAGTTGATTTTATAGTTGATTTTATTGGTCCTATTTACACCAAATCATTCGTATTGTTATTGGAATTGATCGAGACATTTCAAGGATGTATAGCAAGGTGATTTGAAAAAAAAGAGTATTTGGCAACTACCATCCTTTTAGAATGTCCCATTGAATATTGTCAATATTCTCATGCAATAAATTATACTTTTGAAATTAATTAATGTTTTTATAAAGTAATGGATGAAATGATATCACAGAATAACTTTGTAAGAGCTTGGGTACGAATTCTTATTTGATTGGATTTTGAGGTAGGTGGGTTGGCCTCATGAAACCATATTTTCTTTGTAGGCATGACATATTTATTCCAACGACAGGAAGTTCAGTTGTGGTCCGAGATTCTTTCATAACAGAGACTCATATCAAATGATTGAAAAAAAAATAGATGACAAGCTCTATCTTTTGGCTAGTGGAACGCAAGTACAAAATGGATTCCCTTAAATCTGGATATACCCTAAATCTGGATATTCACTGAGTAGAGTCACTCTCATTTTATAAAGAACATTCACACACACCTTGTTTGAAAAGTGACCTAGAATATCATTTTAAATAAAGAGTGACATACTTTAATAATTTGAGATCATTTATCTATGCTAATGACATAGATATTTTCTTTGCAAAGACAAACATATTCGACTTTATTTTATTTTTTTATAATAATTTTAGATTTAAACTTTTAAATTTTGAAATAGATAATATAAAATATATTTTGAATATTCATTTAAAGAAATATATTTGACCAAAAAATTTTACAAATTGATCATATCCTTAACTCAATTGAGTATCTACAATTCTTTTTTTATTTTATTTTCTTCTTTGGCATGTTCATTGTGGAAATATTTGAATAGAAGTTTCTATCCATTTTTTTAATAATTATAACTCAATATTTAGAGATAAATATGCTTTTAAACATGAATAATTATTTTTAGGAAATATATATTTTCAATACATTGAAAATTTCAAAATAATAAAGATATAGAGTTGTTGAGATAATCAAATATAAAAATAAATAATTAGTTTAATTTTGATAATAATATATTTTTTCTTACTAATTTAAATTCTTTTTATTTCTATTGTACATATGTTTAATTTATTTTAATGAAAAAGAAAGAGGTGTTTTTTAAATAAAAAGAAGAAAACTATTTAAATTACACAAATGGGCCCTCAAACAAAGTTGATGGATGAAAAAGTAGCAATGGGTGTCCCTAAAATGTGCTCGGATTGTGCATGATTTCATTATGAATCACCATGTTGACCTACTAAATAGTCAACCAAGTCATATTTAATAGAACATGTGAACATTCATAACTGCACAAGCATTCTTCTATATATGAATAAAAAATGGGGCTACGAGTTATTCACCGTTTCAAAACCTCAAGGTTCATTCTTGAGGATAAGAAGGCATGCTCTAAAGTAGTGGAACAATGAATTTAATTGTGATCATGGTGAGGGAGGTTACCATCACTTTAATTCTTGTTTCTAGTAGTGTCGGAGATATTTTCTCCATCATTTGTTTACATTTGAGGTATGTTTATCTATCCAAATATTATGTATACACTTCTTAAATTCTTTGAATTAAGAAATAAAATAAAAATATTGTATTATTGTCTCATTGCAACCTATATTTCCATGGAACCTACACATCAACAAAACCCAATCCTTCCATCACCAATTGAAGAAATTCCCAACCCTTACCTCCAACCCCCGAGTGGATATGCAAACACCAACATTGATATTGACATTGAAACATTCATAAACCTAATTAGTTCTTTTATAAGCACTAAAGAGATAGCATGCCTTTCCTTTGTTATATACCTTAAGAGTTGAGACCATTGTATTTCTATTTCCCATGCTCAAGGGAAATTATCTGATATTTTTGAATACATGTCCATGAAGTATGAATACTATAGGATAGGTTTAGATAGGAATGGGGTGAGGGATTTCCAAATTTGAAACAATATCTCGTAACCTTATTTATTGACCTTAGAAATGGCCGACACCCTCTCTTGTGACAAATTAGTGTATTTTTATGGAACAATGTACATACCAATAATTCATAGAGAATTGGATGGATAGGTGGTTTATGGTTTTTGACAAACCTTCCTGCAATAACAGAGAGGTGCCATTGTAATGTTTCAAAAATTTGTGGGACAAATTTATTTTAGCTCCGTATGTCAATTACTTTGACATTAGTGAATGCTAAGGGGAATTTTGTGGGTATGTTAAAGATTGATATATTTCCAAATATGACCATTAATAGGGTCACACCCTCCTAGTTGGATGCATGATTCCCCCACCCGATATCCTAGGATTTCAGATAAGATTCATGAGACCCAAACATCAATTAACACCCCAACTGGTATTTTACTTTAGAATAGCATATTAATTACTTTATCCCACTAGGAGGGATCTTCAATCAATGTGAAACATGACAATGGAGTTATAAGGATTGAGACTTTGAGCGATGTAGCAGAGTCTAATTGAGCGAGGTCATATGGATAGGATATGAATTATGATCATAGTTCATGTGATCGACGCTCCTATAAATGAGATTTTCATGAATTAGGTTAATAGGAAATTATATTTATAGAATTAGTTGATTATATATATACTTAGAAATGACAAGTATTCTATATAGTTGATTGTGAATTCTTTATAAATATCTAATTATTTGGAATGTGCAATTGCTACAATCTGATACTCATATGTTTCCACACTACGACTCAGTCACTTCCATCATTGATGTGGCAATTGAAATGACTTGTTCTATCGAGATAACACACACATATATTGTGAAACTATAATTTTGTTTTAGTATGGTATTTTAGAATTTTTATGTTTCTTTTCATTGGCGTAATAGTATTAATATTGATAATAATATTAAATTTTTCAATGACATGAATTTTTGTATGACATTGTACCTTTTGCAAAACCATTATTGTCCATAAGAAAATGTCATGATAATACTCAAACATGTGAACCATATCTCTAGTTTTGTTTTGATAGTGGAAACATTGGACATCATTCCTTTTTTCATTAGTTAAATATCAATATGTGTGTTGGAATTTTTGGGGATTTGTTTATCTTTATTAGAAACGTGACAATATGTGATAAATCAAAACGTAACCTTGAACCCACCCTATATTACTAGTGACTAAACATAGAATTTGTCCTGTCTCTCTATGTAGCAATAACCATTGATATTTATAAGTTTTTTTTGTATTTCCTTCCAAAGAAATCAAAGAAATCAATCCTCAACTCATCAAAAAATAATATCCTTTGTTTTTGCAAATAATAAATGAAAGAAAGTCTTCCATATAGTAAAGGGTAATACTTTCCAAAAGTGTCAAAGGCCTAGGTTTAATTAGAATTCATAAATGGTTGAATTGTATTTCCTAAATGGATAAAGGAAGGACACTAAATAAATAGAGGTGGTATAAAATGATGAAGAAATATAATTCTTATTGGTTATTTTGGAATTTTTTTTCTTCTCTAGGTGTGTTATAGATAATAAAACTCTATTCTCTGACTAGGGTGAAATCACATTAGATTAAAAATTGAATATAGAAATATTTCTTTCTCCTATATTATCCTATAATAATTTGAAAATAACTAGCAAGGAAGTTAGAGGACTCACTTGATAAATGGATGGTTGGAGATGAGATGTGTCAATTTTCCTTGCACTAATCCTCTTGCTCCTTCCATGGGATTCACAACTTGTAAACACAGAACAATACCTTCCTCAAACCAATATGTAAAATATAACTAAATTTTGAAATAACTAACTAATTAAATACAGTCAGGATCATTAGTATCAACACTAGAAAATAAACATTAAAAATGGAAATGTAAGTAGGTATTATCGAGGGCGGGGGGCTGTTGGAATATTCACCAATACTGAGAGGGGGGGGAGTGAATCAATATTGATCAATTTTTATCATTTTATTCACAACATGTAACCATTAAGTTATCAGCTGGGTGGTAGGAGTGGGAGGTGTTGTCATTTGCCCACGAGGAAACCAAGTTCTCTCTTTCCATTGGAATCTGGGCATAGCTACCAATAATCAAGCTAAAGCATACACACTATACCAAGGTCTTCTTCTTGCTAAAAGCAGGAACATACACTCCCTTTCGGTTATTGAGGATTCCAATATAATCATAGGGAATGTACACAAAGGGTCCCACCCTCCAAATCTCCATTTAAGAGCCATTCTCCAAAGAATCTCGACAATTCACGCTCTCTTCCACAATATCTCCTTTTACCATGTCCTCCGGAAAAATAATCAATTGGTCGACGCTCAAGATAACCTGGCAATTGAACTGGAGCAAGGCACGTTAGTGGTTAATGAGTTATCTCTCCACTCGCCCATACCATGACATTTGACACATGGAATTTTTCTCCCCTGACCACTGTCGTCTTGGCCATAGTGGTGAAAAGGGTCATGGTTTGGATCACATTTCAATCCAACACCCCTGCTTGGACACCTAACCACCCTCCCCCTCACCTCAGCACATGGCTCTGCAACCCCCACCACCTGCCCCACCTCACCTCTCAACACATAAGCACCCACTACCTCACCTCTACGCATGTCCAGTGCCTACATATCTCCCCCTCCCCCAACTTGGGAAGTCTTATCACAATACCTTCGACAGCTCATGAGTGTGGAAGAGAATACTGGAGTGACACGAACCTATTCAGCATGATGCACAAAGAGTACAACACATTAAATTCAGGTGAGATGAAGGATCCCAACATCAGAGGTGATCATGGACGCAACTTGTGGCAAAGCATGGGAAACTAGTTAAGTTCTTTGAATCATTCGAGGTTGATGGCACATATCAAAACAAGAGTGACTCATTTTTTTGGCATTCTCATTCCTGAAAATAACAAAGTAGCATCCACACCTCATAAGCGCACTGTTATCTGCGTGTTAGTGTGCTATCTGCGTTTTACAGATAGATAGAATAAGGATTATAGACAAGATGAGTAGGCAACCACAAAGAATTGTCTCAGGAGAGGAACACGACGAGCTAGTAGACACAGTTAAAGCACTTCAATTATAGCTCAAGTCACTTTCTTCACAAGTTCTCTCCATCAAAGAGATTACCATCGAACACAGGAGTGAACAATAGAGAAATAGAGATGAGTGTGAAGCTCTAAGGTAGCAGATCGAGGAACTCCAAATGGTAGTTGGACCAGCAATGCCTGCAACCAACTACATTCCAAATTCTTATGAGGCCTCCTCACCTGGACCGCGCTTGAACCTGGACCTCAACCTGCGGCTTCCGGTAGAGGCAGAATTCCCAGCACTAGACACTTCCAAAATCTAAGTGTATGCAATGTTTTTTTATGTTGTTACTAGGAACATTTTGCATGGTTTTCACCATAGCAAATCAAGTAGGATTTAGCGTTTTAGTAAGAAATACCCCTGTTCTTCATTTTCTTCTCGGAGAATTTTGGGGGGTAATTTTTGAATTTTGCAAATTCTATAACACAGACTATGTACATCGCCTGCGTATCTTCGCAGTTTTTTTAATATAATTTTTGCCCAGTTTTTGTTAAAAAAAAAACCATTAAGATATCAACAATTTATCACATATAATTGTATTCAATACATGCTCAAAACATAACCACAAATACAGAGTACACAAGAGTTTTATGTAGAAAACCAAATGGGAGAAAACCAAATAATTTTTTTTAATATTTATCTTGAATATTACATCCACAGGAAGCACCAACTTCAAAAATTCTCCACCAACAATTGGAAGGAGGCACCAAGGTCCAACCCCCTATTTACAGGCTCCAACCTAAAGGAAGCTAAAACTACCTAAGTTCTCCAACTCCAACTAGAAGGAGGCTCTAACCCCCTAGTTTACAAGGTCCAACCTGAAGGAAGCTCCAACTCCCTAGATTCTCCTGCACCAACTAGAATGAGGCACCAACCCCCTATTTTTATGAGAAACAACTCAAAGGAAGATGCAACTTCCTTGAAAGAACCAACCTGCTATTTGAAGACACCAATCTTCTCATGTGCCACCCAACCTCCCAGAAATATAAATAAGAGACTCAACTTGTCACTGATATTGATACACCATCATCATCAACATGTCACTATTATTGTCACTGATACTAATACATCATCATCATCAAAAACGGTTCAACAACATAAATATTATGCCAATATCACCAATAACATCCCCCAAATCATATGCCAAAAATCACTAAGATATGCATTAAGTCATGTGGCAAATTATTCCTCAAGCATGTGCCAAAGCATCCATGATATGCCTCAAACCATGTGCCAAGATGTGACTAAATCATGTGCCAAAACATCCATGAAATGACTCAAACCATGTACCATAATGATCAATATATGGGTTGGGCATGAGATATGATCACTTTTATGATGGTTATTATACACTTTTTCCACATGTGCATATGTGTTTTTCATATTTTAAAGAAGCTTTTGAAGAATTTTATGATAAAATGGTATGATTGACATAAGGTATGTGTGATTCATGTTAAATGATCGTTTTACATATAATTCATCATGTTTTATGATTACCAAGATCTAATTTACGTTTTGTTGGTGTTACAAGGCAAAAACACACCATGTTTTTGCTTCTGGCACTTGATCTGACACTCCTTCCAGTACTCATTCTGGCACTTGATCTGACACTCTGTCCGGCACTGCATATTGCAAAAAAACGTAGGGCGACTTGGCGGTTATGGTATTGGCGACCAGTGACGGGAAAATGGGCCACGTGGGTTTTGTTCATGCTTGCCCCCTCCATCTACTGAGCTCCCAACAACTCAGTTTCAGTTGCTCAAGAGCAATATTATTGGCTCACTCTACTTTATCAGTTAGGGCATCATTTATTGTAATTTGCCGAAATTAGAAGTGGTTCGACCCTCCTGTGGTCGACCACTTGGTCTGTAAACGTTATAAATACCATTGAGGTGGTCATATGATTGTTAAGTAGCATAAGCATTAGAATTGTCAGTGTGATATATAGAAAAATGATTCTACTCTATTTTAAGTTTTTAGATTGCCAGATTATTCCAGAACTGCGCTTTTCAGTTTTTTTGGTGAATTCGACCTGCTGAGTTCGTGGTGTACTTTTAGAGATTGAACACGAATTTCTAGAGGGTCCACCAGCAGTCTGGTAATTGTCTTTGTGTTGTTTATGCATTTTACAATTTAATTGTTCTCTTTATTTTTTGTACATCCATATTTTTATTGTGTTAACTAGTTTGATGTAATTTAATTGTTGTCATTCTCTTTTGCAGGTTAGAATGATGAGATGTGTTAGCATGCATTGATCTTGTAGATTAGGAATAGACTTGAAAGTCTCTATACTAACCTCATGTGCAATTAGATGTTAGATTATTCTTTCCTTTATGATTTTGTAGTCAAGTTTAAAACAGAGTTTTAATTAGAATAGAACAAAGTTTTGATTTGGGTTTTCTTTGATAGGGATTTGATGGATGGATAGAATTAATTCAAGTTTTTAATTATAGCTTGCTTATTTCAGTTTTATATAGATCTCGTTTAATTAGTTGTTGGTTAATTTAGATTGTTAGTTTACTTTTCAATATCTTAGTTTAATTTATGTTTTTAATCATTTCTTTATTGCAATTTGAATTGTTAGAATAGACATAACATAGTTTCATTTTACATAATTTCCTTTCCTAGAATTAAATTGCAATTATATTTCTTAGTTAATGGTTGAATCTAATTTTGCTTATGTAGAATAGAAGTATAATGATAATCTCGTTATGTTTTTGATGGTTTATACATGAATATGCAAGGTATCTAACATTGTTTTGTCATGGCTAAACACTCATTGGATTGTTTAATCCATACCTTTCACTTTTCCATTGAGATTGGTGTTGAGCTTATACCACTAGAATTGTCCTTTGTTGTCAAGTGACATTGAGATATCATCTGACACCGAAGACATTCACACAACCACCATCATTATATTTGAATTTTCATAGGTTAAAAGATAGTTTTCCTGTTTTCATAGATTAAGAAATAGTTTTTTTGCTTTCATGGATTAAAAGAAATAGTTTTCCTGCTTTCATAGATATAGTTTCTTGCTTTCATAGATTAGAACAAAGTTTCATTGTTGTTGTAGGATAGATAGACTTTTCTTTGATAGATTAGATAGTAGTTTGCTTATCATAGATTAAGCATTAGTTGGTAGTTATTCGTTCTTTCAATAAAATAGATTTCCTTTCATGCATTAGAAATAGTTTTGCACTAAGCATTTAGTCCACTTGCCTCTTAGGATATGTAGTTGTTCAATGAGAAGTTTTACTTTGATTGCTTGCAGTAGTTAGTTGTCTTTACTTACTTGTCTATTTTCTTTAGTAGGTTAGTTAGGTGTCTTTACTTGTCTATTGCTTTAGTAGGTTAGTTAGGTGTCTTTGCATGCTTGTCTATTTGCTTTAATAGGTTAGTTAGCTGTCTTTACTTACTTGTTTATTTATTTTCTTTCATAGGATAGTTGGTCATTGAATGTAGGTTGGAAAGTTAAAATAGTTTTCTTTTGTTATTTACTCATTATTATGCTTAGTAGTTTGTCTTTGCTTATTGTTGAACTAGTTTTCTTTGAATAGGGTTTTTGACTTGATTTTATTAGGACTATCCATCTATCCTTGGCACAAAAGTACTTAGGTTACCGAGTTTCAATTTTCTTAGTAGGGTTTGTTCATTAGGTAGATTTGTTTGAGTAGATTAGCCTTAGATAACTACCTTCCTTAGTTAGACTATACTCCTACGAGCCTTCTACCTTTGGCATATATTTTGCTACAAATCTAAGTTTACTTACCCTGGGTTGAAAATTTAATTAAGGGTTTTTAATGTCTTTTTAGTGCATATAGAACACCCATCATTTTTGGCGTCGTTACCGGGGATTTGTCTCAAGGTAAGAAGTAGTTAGGAATTAGATCATTTCTAGACCTTAGAATTAGTTTGGTGGTGGGGGAAATTTAAGACGAGAGGTAAGAACTTGCACATCTACTATAGCAGGTTCCCCCAAAACCAATGGTAGTTTTTCTTTTTCTTTTTATTTTTCATGAATAAACCTAGGAATCAAATGGTAGATTTTTGTTTTTGTTTTTTGTTTATTTCATGAATAGGCCTAGAGACCCACAAGGTAGATACATTAAATCAAAATTAGACCTTTCAACCAAGGTTCCTTTCGATCTCTTTGGGGGAAGGAACATTCCTCTTATAAAATACGCAGACCGATACCGAAAAACAGAAGCTAGCTCAACTCAAAGAGCTAAAAGAGTCTTTGAAGAGACTAATATAGGGAGCACTATAGAACAAGAAATTGAAGCATCAATCATATTGGGACAGGAGGCAAGAACACTCGAGTCTTCCATAGAACCAAACAATACAACCTTTTCTTTTACAACACCACCGGGGGACCCTAACTTTAAAGACATCATAGACCCTGAACAAGTGAATCTTTTGTTTGGTAGTTCATCCAATGTAATTATCTCTCGAATTAACATAGAAACTTTGGCACCAATAGTCTCAACCGACTCTATTAGAGTCCCATATATCCAATCTGTAGGAAGACCTTTCCATCAAAGGGAAACCTTGTTTTCTTCAAAGGTAAAACCACCTAGGTACTCTCTTTTTGGAAACAAATCCAATATGGATGTTCAAGAGGACCATAACAATGTAAGACACGGAGAGGAAGAAGAAACTAGAAACCAAACCAAAACTACCTTCAGATTTCTGATTTTGGACACCACTCCAAATGTCAACATGAAGAATATTCCTCTCTCAGTACTACCTACCTTTTATGGTAAAAATAGTGAAGATCTAGACACCTTCCTATTCGAACTTGACATCTTCTGTAGGAGCTACAACTACGCACAAGATGCCCATAAATTAAAACTCTTTCTTGCCACCCTCAAAGACTTTGCACTAAGATGGTTCATGGGGTTGGGAGAATCCAATATTAGGTCTTGGGAAGCCATGAAAGACATATTTCTCAAGAAATACCAAGACTATTGCAAGACCAAAGAGTCTCGTAATGACATCTTTAAAATCCAATAGTTAGAAGATGAGACCCTCGAAGATTATATGGAAAGATTTGGTTATATCTCTCATAAGTCAAAATAGCATGACCTCCCAGAGGATGCAATTAGGGATCTTTTCCTTAAGGGAATTTCAGAAGAATATTTAGATATGCTTAACATGATGGCATCAGGTGACATCTCTCATAAACCATTTGCTGAAATATGTGAAATGTGTAAAAATTACTCAAGGAGTAGAGACAAAACAGGCAAGAATGTTCGAGACCCTTACAATAGAAACTTAAAAATAGTTAGTTCAGGTGGTATTACAAGAGAAGAGATAGGGAACCTATTAGAAAACTTTAAAACCGATATCTTAAGAACAATAGGTTCCCAGTTGGATACCCTTAAACTAAAAAAGAAACAGGAGGAGGAGAATGCAGCAATGAGCATATATTGCCCAAGATGCAAGAGGAAGCATTCCTCTAGGGAGTACCCATTAGATAACATTTCAGTTTGTGGCTTATGTATAGAAGACCACGTGACTGAAAAATGTCCATCATTGCCTGGTTTATTAGCCATCTATAGGAGTGGATATCTTGGGGAGTCTTCTTATGCACCTAGGAGGCCATGGCAGTTGCCCAAGATGCAAGAGGAAGCATTCCTCTAGGGAGTGCCCATTAGATAACATTTCAGTTTGTGGCTTATGTATAGAAGACCACGTGACTGAAAAATGTCCATCATTTCCTGGTTTATTAGCCATCTATAGGAGTGGAGATCTTGGGGAGTCTTCTTATGCACCTAGGAGGCCATGGCAGCCTAGGAATCAACCCAAATACCTAGATCTATAGTCTCAAGTTCCACCCTATTATCAAAAACAATAGTGGAACCCATCAGGTTGGAAAAAAATGGTCTACTCAGTACCAACATCCTTGGATTCAAGGATGGAGGGGAGGACACAACCAAGGAAATCCTCAAGCTCCACCTATCCATATGTCCAACCATCATTATCCTTAGTTCCCACTAAACACTCCGCAAATTTTTCTAGGTTTTGTTCCACCACCTTTACCTACTAATCCACAACAACAACCGCTACAATATCAAACTACAAGCTCCCTAAGACCAACACTATTACCAGCACAACCAGTGACAAATCCTAATAATAAGTCCCCTCAACCTCTTCACAATGTTGAGATGCAGGCCTTCATGACATATGTTATTACTCCTGTTCCATTACAGGAAATTCAACTAAGATCGGGAAACGTTCTAGAGAGGCAGAGACCTTCAGTAGTCATCCAGGAAGAAGAAGAAGAAGAAACCACCAAACAACCCATGGATGAAACTAGGTGGGAAGATGTCATTATCCCAAAGAACCAAGAACCAAAGCTTCCCCAAAATGAACCTTCAAAAATTATGAAGGTCCCTCCTTATCCAGACCGATTGGTAATCAAGAAACCTACCACCCAACCAGAATTTGACATTTTGAATGAATTGAAAAATATTTTTGTCAAGATTCCTCTGCTTCAAGCCATTAAAGAAATTCCAATCTATAGTAAGGTAGTCAAAGAATTGTGTATCAAGAAGCTAGGTAGGAAGCAAAAGGACCCTCTATAGTACACTTGATAGGAGGAATTTTCAAATACATATTAGAGGAGCCAAAACTAGAAAAATATGGGAAGCCAGGAAACCCCGTAGTGACCATAACTATTAATGAGGTCTCCAT
Source organism: Picea engelmannii (assembly GCA_009831015.1). Classification (NCBI taxonomy): domain Eukaryota; kingdom Viridiplantae; phylum Streptophyta; class Pinopsida; order Pinales; family Pinaceae; genus Picea; species Picea engelmannii. The sequence continues at coordinate 108,827 of ML791895.1, forward strand.
TGGGAAAAATCTCATAGATCTATGGGCAGCCATCAATGTTATGATAGCTACTACTTTGGAACAATTACAGTTACAACCTCTTCTTTGGCCTACCCCAACCATTTTGGAATTAGCAGATAAAACTAGGGTTATACCTGAAGGAATTTTAGATGATATCATGGTTACTTTAGCCTCATGGGAGTACCCAGTAGATTTTCTTGTCATTCACTCAAAGGATCCTACCAAAGGCCACCCTGTTATTTTGGGAAGACCTTGGCTAGCCACAACCAATGCATTTATTGGTTGTAGAGAAGGAGAAATGACCATCTCGAATGGTCTCTCTATCCAAAATCTCACCATTTACCCTCCATCTCAAAATATTATGGAGAATATATGGTGGCTTAAATGTCCATACAAGAACAACGACTAGGAAGAACCCATATTTCCTAGTGACCATGCATGGGCACTTCAGGAGCACACAACATAAAATGTGCTAAACCAATTTATTTCTGCCATCACATGTGTCAATTTTTCACAGTCCTTTCCCCAATTTGAATACATGTTTGGGGAAGAATTTCAAGAAAAATTAGACCCATCCATTTTGTCTTCAACATCTTTTATTTTTGAGATTGATGAGTCTGCCATGTATTACACTATGCCCTATGAGATTAGTCCAATAAAATGTTTACATATAAATTTTGGGCTAGATGCAGACCAACAAAAATAGTTAGTAGATATTCTTAAGGAACAATTAGGAGAATTTTCCTGGGAATACATTGACATGAAGGGTATACACCCTAACACATGCGTCCATCACATATATAGCTAGGGGGAAGTAACACCTGTTAGGCAACCCCAGAGAAGGATGAACCCCACACTCAAGGATTTGGTCAAGGAGGAGATTCAAAAGTTGCTAAATGTTGGATTTATCTACCCCATATCCAATAGTAAGTGGGTATCCCCACTTGTAGTGATTCCAAAGAAGGTGACAGGGAAATGCAGAATTTGTGTTGATTTCTGGGAACTCAACAAGGCCACTTTGAAATACTACTTTCCTCTCCCTTTCATTTACCAGGTTCTAGATACCTTGTCCAGAAATAAGTATTTCTCTTTTCTAGATGGGTACAATGGGTACAACCAGATTCTTATAGCACCCGAGGACTAGGACAAGACTACCTTTACTTGTCTGTGGGGCACCTATGCCTATAGGGTCTTACCATTTGGATTGTGTAATGCTCCTACCAATTTTTAACGAGCAGTATTAGGGATATTTTTCGATCTTATTCATGATTGTGTGGAGGTCTACATGGATGACTTCACAGCCTATCACAACACTTACCAAGAAGCCTTAGACAACTTAGAAAAAATCCTCATTAGATGCTAGGAAATGAACCTATCTCTAAGTCATGAAAAATGAAAAATGTTGTTAACTAAAGGAGTGGTTCTAGGACATGATGTTTCATCTGAAGGGATAAAAGTTGATCCTACAAAGATTGAGGTCACTGTTAGACGTCCACCCCCAAAGAATCAGAAAGAGGTGAGAAGATTTCTTGGACATGCCGCATATTACTGACGGTTTATTGAAAATTTTACAAAGATTGTTGCACCTATGTTCGGATTATTAATAAAAGATGTTGACTTTGTTTGGACTGGGTAGTGTCAAACTGCCTTTGAAACCCTGAAAGCTAAGATGTCTGTGGCACCAGTTCTTAGAGGGCCCAATTGGACTCTCCCATTTCATATATCCACTGATGCCTCTGACACCACAATAGGAGGGGTATTAGGGCAGAAAGAGGACCAACAGTCCTATGCCATTTATTTTGTGAGAATGAATTTGTCCCCTGCCGAGTTGAACTACACAGTCACCGAGAAATCATTCTTCACAGTTGTTCATGCTATCAACAAATTTCATCATTACATTATAGGTTATGAATTATTTGTACACACTGACCATTCCGCCATTAGATTCCTCATGAATAAACCTATAACTAATGGCCGAGTGACTAGGTGGCTCTTGTTATTGAAAGAATTTAATATTACTATGCTTGATCGACCTGGAAAGGATAATGTAGTAGCTATGTTTCTTTCTCGAATAAAAAATGAGGATGATCATATCCGTATAGATGATATTTTCCCAGACGATCACCTCTTTTCCATTTCTGTCAATACCCCATGGTTTGCAGATATGGAAAACTATCTGGCCACTAGGAAGTTACCGTCTCATTTGTCACCTCATGAAAAGTGGAAAATTATTACACAAAGTGCTAATTACTTTTGGGTTGGTCATGACATTTTTCGCACAAGACCTGATTTGATTATTCATAGATGTGTCCGAGACGATGAGGTACCTGACATACTACAAAGCTTTCATGATGGACCATGTGGTGACCATTTTTCTGACAAACGTACAACATATAAGGTGTTACATTCGGGTTACTATTGGCCTAACATTTTCAAAGATGCTTACAAGTATGTGAGAAGTTGTGATAGTTTCCAAAGGATAGGAAGACCTATGCCATCTAACGAAATTCCTTTGTAGGCCCAAGTTATGATAGAACCCTTCGAAAAATGGGCCCTCAACTTTGTAGGACCAATTTCACCCATGTCCTATAGGAAGAACTATATTTTGGTTTGTACGGACTATGTCACCAAATGGGTAGAGGAAAAATCCCTATTCAGGGCTACAGAGAAGTCTCTTGTCAAATTTATCTATGAAGACATCTTTACCCGCTTTGATGTCCCTCATGAAATTGTTACCGACCAAGGCACTCAATTTACTTCCAAGATGATGAAAGAGCCAACAGAGAAATATGGGATTAAACATCGTAAATATTATCCATACCACCCGTAAACCAATGTTCAAGTAGAATCCACAAACAAAGTTTTGGAATCCATCTTGACCAAGACTATTCTGTTACATCACCGGGATTGGGCTAATAGGCTCCCAGAGGCTTTGTGGGTATATCGGACTACCTGGAGAAATACCACTAGGCATACCCCTTATGAGATAATGTACAGGAAACAAGTACTTTTACCTATAGAATTACAAGTAAGGACCTTCCGTATTTATATAGAATTAGGATTTAACATGGGTGAGGCTCAAAAGCAACGAGCCCTACAATTGAATGAGTTGGATGAAATCGGGCAAGATGCCATCCAACGGACAATATTAGTCCAAAACCAGAGGAGAAAGTGTCATGACAAGTTTATCAAGAAGAAACACTTCCAACTTAGTGACTAGGCTCTATTGTTTTATGTCCGATTCAAAACCTTCAAAGGAAAACTTACCACCCATTGGTTGGGCCCTTACGAGGTAGACACTGTATATGACAATGGAGCTGTAAAAATTAAAATAATTGATGATGGACAAGTCTCTTTTGTGGTAAATGGACACCGACTTAAGTTTTATCATAAGCCCATCTCCAGAGAGGATTTTCTATAGGTCATGTCAACTGACAAGGCATTGGCCTTAGTATATGGGGAAGTCCCCCCTTGTTCTTGAAATATTTTTTGAATTTCCTACTGTATATATGTAAATAGTTTTTGCATTTTGTTAATAAGGCAATTCTAGATATTTCTATAAGTATTTATTTCACCAGGAGTACACAGTTTCAAGGATATTTCCTCAAAACATTTTTTATACTTGAATTTTGTGTCTGTTAAAGCATCAAATGAATATTGACTTACTATAATTTGCCATATTTTTGCAAAATTCTCATTTTTTTGGCATTCTAAAGTAGTTTCTCTTGAAACTCTTCACCACTGTATAAGGAAGTGATACCATAACTATCAAGCCTAGAGGTCTCTCATACAGTTCTTCCAAGAAACATGAGTAAGTGAGTCAAGTGTCTTTATCAAAGAGTAACAAGGAGGTCTAATGAGCGGTTAGTCATGGAAACATCACAATAACTGCAAAGGAAGAAAGTAAGTTGAGCCTAGAGATACCTTTCTATTTTTCTCAATGGTACCATCCACTACACACTAAATAGATTGATTATATCATATCTTTAGATAGGCCAAGTCTGCTTAAGTACCCCTTACATTGGGACAATCACTAAGTAATATAATGGAAAGTCATCCTCTAACATAAATACCATCCCAATTGAAAAAAAGTGAAAGAAAAAGTTGTTTTCAGAGTTGTTCCCCCATTTTCTTGCATAAGCAATCTTATACTAAAATATTAAAGGATGGAGGGCTAATCTCTGAGGGTTTAAGAGGCTAACCCATCGGGATATTGAACAAGTCTGCCTGTGGTATGACTAGGTAAACCCATCGGAGCACTGAACAAGATTGCTGGCAGTGGGGAATTCTACCTAGCAAGGATGGTAATATGACAAAAATAAATAATAAATTTAAACTTGTCCCGATGTACGACATTACTTGCAGACAAAGATGGCATGAAGTAAGTGTGGTTATGCTAAGGTTAATGAATCTTATACACTTTCCATTGGGAAATAACTCTAAGACTATCTTGAAACTCTCTTTCCTACCTCTTCTTATCTATATATAGGATCTCTTATCCTATAGGTGGGCCATCTCCTAACCGTCTCGTCAGACCAATCTATGAAATTTTATCTTTACACTTGACATACTATAAATATTCGGCTATTGGGGAATACTGACTAGTTTCCTATACTTTTGATTGTGAGGTGTCACAATACTTAGGTGTGGGGGAGGGGTTCATGAGATGAAAAATGATCATTGCCTAGAGAAGTAGATATTTGCAAGATTTTTTGTATTATTACCATGATACAGGTTATTACATTGATAGTCATGTTATTTTTGAAATGCTTAACTCCTGTGTGCTATAAATTACTGAACACATACTTAATAGACCACTCTTTATCGGTTTATTGTTTCATTATAAGCTGCATATTGTAGATTTGACAATACATTTTTATGCTTGATATAACCTATTCATTGTAGGTTTTTGACATTATATGTCATATGCAACAAGATTGAGTGAGCATGGAGCATTTTGCCTCTGCTCATTAAGTACTATGATTGTAAAAAAAACACTTCAAATTTACAGGCTATCCATTATAAAAGGTGAAAATGAACTTAACACAGAGGTACCAGATGAAGTACCATATGAGGTGGCGTATGAGATGTCATTTGAGGTATCGAATGAAGTGCCATATGAATTGCATACCAGTAACTGTCCTATATTCCAGGTAACTAGAAATTAATTACATTCAATTGAATTGGCTGCAGGCATTGATTGCATATGCTTCATATGTTTATGATCAAATGTCCAAGTCAAAAGACTTGGACATTGATCTAACTATGCATCATTACAATACCCAAAAGCATGCCATCAAATTCAAATTTCCCACGCATGGAAGCTCATGCGCACATGTGTGCAATGTACTCCACCATGAGTGAATTCAAAATCGGGTTGGGCACTCTATTATCTCAATTCGCCCTTACCATTTTGCTCTCCCCTACGTTAAGAAATCATGCCCAACCTCTGCCATTTCATCCCCTGTTCAAAATGAATTCAACCTGTGCTCAATTTGTTCCATTGTTTGGCTTGATTACACCCTTTCTTGGTTAATTTCGCCTCTGTCACAATTCCTAGGAGATACGACCCCTCTTCCTATGCAAACTTGTTTTCCATTCTCGAATTTGCACAGTGCAAAGAAGTGTTTTTGCGTGCAGGTTGGGGGCCATTTTTTTCTAGCTTACAGGGCCACGATGATGGTCTCTCCATGCAATTTGCAGTTGGTTTCAATGGTAAGACAACACATGTAGGGTCTCTTACCTTTGAATTCACAGAAGAGTCCATTGCTGCAACAACAAATCTCCCAATAATGGGAGATAGATGGTTTAAAAACCACCAATTTCCRTGCTCAAGTTATAACAGGGTGTTTAAGCCTRAATTCGAGAACATTTCAAGAGAAAAAGGGTATGCTAAGAAGTGAATAAAGGCRKAATTGATCAATCCCCTCATCGTCATCACAAGGTTAATTACATGTGAAGGTAGATACTCTACTTTCAAAGCTTGTCATTTTAGATTGCTGGCTCATTTTCTGTTCAACAAACCCTTGAACTTCCCCTTCTATTTTCTCAAAAGCTTGGAGAAGAAGTCCTCTCAAGTGAGGAATAATGTGAATAACACCCACAATAGTCTCTTCCACCATGGCTTGATCAAACTCCTCGTTCTTGTTGAACTAGAGAAACAGGGGAAAATTTGGGATGCCTTTATCTACCAATTTGCAAACCCTCACTTGACAGTTAAGACCGATAAAAAGCCACTTAGCCTAAAAACTATCTCTCCATCCAAGACTCTCTCTCCAAGAACTCCAAACACCTTTTCAAAAACCCTTTGTTTTTCGGAACAATACCAAAATCTTGTTGATATCCCTACTTCTTCATCAGGTAAAAAGACCAAGAGAAAAGATCAAAAGAAGCCTATTTTTAACCCCCCAGTGCCTTCACTCTCTCTTGATCCTACACCTAAAAAGATCCAAGAAGTAATGAAACAATACTTTCCCATAATTCCCACAAACAAGAGGGGAGCCAAACAAGAGGGGAGCCAATCAATTTGGTAAAGGACCCTTTTGGAAGAGTACCCAGAGCACAAGAACCAAGCCTTATGCAAAACCTCCACTGACTTTGGATCCTATCCAAGTGTCCTCCGACCTTGAGAGCCCTCATAAGAAACCTAGGGAAGTTTTTGTGGATGGATTAGAGACACTAAGGAAAACCAAATCAGAACCTACCTCACCTTACCAATTTCCCATCACTCCTACTTCACCCATGCCCACTTTAGATCCTAAAACTGATAGATTGTCCACATCCCTCAAAGGATCTAAGCCTTCCTCGGAGATCATCGATTCTACCCCAACCTTAGAGGAGCTACAAAAGGAAAACCATCAGCTTTTCCAATAGTTGGAGGAAAGGAAGACAATCGATACACACCTTCATCATGACAATGTAGTCCTTCAAACAAAGGTTAAATCTCTTCAACGATTGGTTGATGAGATGACCAAATCTAACCGTAGCCTTAGAGCATAGTTGAAGAAACACAAGAGGCACAAGGCTAAGTCTTCACAGCAAGAAGGAGAGGCTTCCAAAGCTGATCCTCCTCAGCAAGCCTAGTTTTGAGTGGTAACTTATTTTTGTTTGCAGTGGGACTTGCAAAATCGTAAGTGTGGGGGTAATGTTGGGCCCCAGATATGATCACTTTTATGACGGTTATTATACACTTTTTCTGCATGTACATATGTGTTTTTCATATTTTAAAGGATCTTTTTGAAGAATTTTATGATAAAATGGTATGATCGACATAAGGTACGTGTGATTAATGTTTAATGATTGTATTACATATAATTCATCATGTTTTCTGATTACCAAGATCTAATTTACGTTTTTCGGGTGTTACAGGGAAAAAATGCACCACGTTTCTTCTTCCGGCACTTGATGTGACACTCCTTCTAGTACTCGTTCTGGCACTTGATCCGACACTTTGTCCAGCACTGCATATTGCACAAAAACATAGGGCGACTTGGCGGTTATGGTATTGGCAGCCAGTGGTGGGAAAATCGAGCATGTGGGTTTTGTTGATGCTTTCCCCCTCCAGCTACTGAGCTCCCGACAACTTAGTTTCAGTTGCTCAAGAGGGAGATTATTGTCTCTCTCTATTTTATCAGTTAGGGCATCATTTATTGTAATTTTCTAAAATTAGAAGTGGTTCGACCCTCCCGTGGTCGACCACTTGGTTTGTCAACGTTATAAATACCACTGAGGTGGTCAGATGATTGTTAAGTAGCATAAGCATTAGAATTGTTAGTGTGATAGACAAAAAAACGATTTTACTCTGATTTAAGTTTTTACATTGCCAGATTATGCCAGAACCATGTTTTTCAGTTTTTATGGTGAATTTGACCTATTGAGTTCATGGTGTACTTTTAGAGAGTGACCACGATTTGCTGGGGGGCCCACCAGAAGTCTAGTAACTATCTTTGTGTTATTTATTCATTTTTCAATTTAATTGTTCTCTTTATTTTATGTACATGCATATTTTTATTGTGTTAACTAGTTTGTTGTAGTTTAATTGTCGTGATTCTCTTTTGCAAGTTAGAATGAAGAGATGTGTTAGCATGCATTGATATTGTAGATTAGGAACAGACTTGGAAGTTTCTATACTAACCCCGTGTGCAATTAGATGTTAAATTATGCTTTATTTTATGATTTTGTAGTCAAGTTTAAAACAAAGTTTTAATTAGAATAGAATAGAGTTTTGATTTGGGTTTATTTTGACACGGATTTGATGGATGGATAGAACTAATTCCAATTTTTAATTATAGCTTTCTTATTTCAGTTTTATATAGATCATGTTTAATTAGTTGTTGGTTAATGTAGATTGTTAGTTTACTTTTCAATATCATAGTTTAATTTATGTTTTTAATCATTTCTTTATTGCATTTTGAATTGTTAGAATAGACATAGCATAGTTTCATTTTACGTAATTTCCTTTCCTAGAATTAAATTGCAATTATATTTCTTAGTTAATGGTTGAATATAATTTTGCTTATGTAGAATAGAAGTATAATGATGATGTCGTTATGTTGTTGATGGTTTATACATGAATATGCAGGGTATCTAACATTGTTTTGTCATTGCTAAACTCTCATTGGATTGTTTAATCCATACCTTTCACTTTGCCATTGAGATTAGTGTTGAGCTTATACCACTGGAATTGTCCTTTGTTGTCAAGTTCCATTGAGATATCATCCGACACTGAAGACATTCACACAAACACCAACATTATATTTGAATTGTCATAGGTTAAAAGATATTTTTCCTATTTTCATAGATTAAGAAATAGTTTTCTTGCTTTCATAGATTAAAAGAAATAGTTTTCCTTCTTTCATAGATATAGTTTCTTGTTTTCATAGATTAGAATAAAGTTTCATTGTTGTTGTAGGATAGATAGCCTTTGCTTTGATAGATTAGACAGTAGTTTGGTTATCATAGATTAATCATTAGTTGGTAGTTCTTCTTGCTTTCAATAAAATAGATTTCCTTTCATGCATTAGAAATAGTTTTGCATTAAGCATTTAGTCCACTTGCCTCTTAGGCTAGATAGTTGTTCAATGAGAAGTTTTACTTTGATTGCTTGTAGTAGTTAGTTGTGTTTACTGACTTGTCTATTTACTTTAGTAGGTTAGTTAGGTGTCTTTACTTACTTGTCTATTTCTTTAGTAGGTTAGTTAGGTGTCTTTTCTTGCTTGTCTATTTGCTTTAATAGGTTAGTTAGGTGTCTTTTCTTACTTGTTTATTTATTTGATTTCATAGGATAGTTTCTCATTGAAAGTAGGTTGGCAAGTTAACATAGTTTGCTTTTGTTAGTTGCCCATTATTATGCTTAGTAGTTTTCCTTTGCTTATTGTTGAACTAGTTTTCTTTGAATAGGGTTTTTGACTTGCTTTTCTTAGGACTATCCATCGATCCTTGGCCCAAAAGTAATTAGGTTACCGAGTTTCAATTTTATTAGTAAGGTTTGTTCATTAGATACCTTTGTTTGAGTAGATTAGCCTTAGATAGATACCTTCCTTAGTTAGACTATACTCCTACCAGCCTTCTACCTTTGGCATATATTTTTCTACAACTCTAAGTTTACTTACCCCGGGTTGACTATTTAATTAAGGGTTTTTAGTGTCATTTTAGTGCATATAAAACACCCATCAATATGCGTCAACCATGTGCCAAGAACATTCAATACATGCCTCAATAATGTGCCAAAATATACATCAAACATGTGTCAAACCATCCATGATATGCCTCAAAGCATATGCCATAACCTCCTAGATATGACTCAAGCATATACCATAATCACCAAGATATGCCTCAAATAGATACCATAGCCTCTAAGATATGAACATCAAAACATATAGAAAACCATACCTTTTATCATGTGAAAACTTGGATCATGAGATCTCAAACCATCAAACCTTTCTCAACTTCAAAATTAAGAGAATAACACATTCTTCAAAATTTTGCACGGATACTAGATTCATCCATTGTCAACCTACAAACACCCATTATTTTCTTTACTACAATCCATGTATACCCTATATGTGATTCGTCCATCTACAATCCACGTATAAATGTGCTTCACCCTTTTGTAAACCACAAGTAACCTCAGAAAAGTGGTACAATCACCTCCATACACTTTTCTCTCCTCAACCTCCTTTCTCCTAGGCCATATTCACTTTTCTTAGATCACTAATCCTCCTAGCACAAGCGTAGACACACTTATACTAGCTCCATTCCAAAAACACACACTTTATTGGATATTAAATGAGAGGTTCTTGATGTGTATTTATACCCTTCCAAGTAACTTCTTTACTTGATATTTGAGAAAACCTATAACTTCTTTTTTGCAACAATTTCTCTCCTTTTCCTAATTTTGGGGCAAAATTATAACTTCTTGATGCAACCGTTTAGGGCCTTTTTAACCATATGTTGGGGGCTTCATCTTTAAGAGGTATAAATTCTCAACCACGAGGAACCATGTGGTCTTCCACCTACCAATGGAAATGACATGATGAGGACTATCCATCTATGAGAGTTTTTCATGTTTTTACAATGTACTTCATACTCTTTTCCTCCAATCAACTTTGAGATTCATGACCACTCCTCTAAGGCTTCATAACCATATTCGTGGGGCTTATTTGACCATACACTATAAACTCTTTATTTAACCACTATGGATTCTTGTAGGCTTCTTCAAAGAGTCTTCCCGTGAGGGTCATGCTTAGAGCTATGCCATAAGAGGGCCACTTTGGAGATTTCTTCAAATACACCCATCACTTATAGAGGCTTATGAACTTATTCTAGGGTTGACATCAATAAAAATAATATTTCCAACAATCTCCCCCTTTGGCATTGATGGAAACAATCATACTCCACTTGTGACCATTTATCCATCTATCTTCATGCTTCTAATCTTTATCTCCTTCTTTTGTTCTTTATGTCCCCATTTGACATCAATGGAAAAGGGTAAATCCTCCTGACGATTTCTCTCCTCATGTCTTCTTTGCAGGATGTCGTCTAGATGAATATGTGGTTCCTTGTATATGTTTCATTTCCTCTTTTATGGGGCTTATTTTCCATTGGTTCTTTCTGGTGTAATCCACTGACATATATTAAAAGAATTCATTTCAAATTTCCTTCATCACTTGACTTCAAATATTCATGGATTGCAATTTCTTTACTGAGCTGATATCAATGACATAATCATTCAAAAATATCCTCTTGACAATATAACTCCTTCTGATGGTTTTTATCCCCTTGTCTTTTTGTTCCTATGAAGACTTTCCTTCTTGTGACTAGCTAGTTCCACCTATTAATATGCTTCTTTTCTAAGTCATATGATTCACTAAACATTCCTCTTGATAACAATGAAAACAAGTATTTCTATAATTCCTCTTGAGCTCATTCTCTCATCGACTGTCATGTATCTTCTATGTTTCATGTAAAGTATTATCTTCTAGACCTATCAAATATCTCATGAATTCATCTGTGTCCATATGTCACAAAATTTTACATGAATATGTTATTCAACTACATACAATGCTAATCCATTCATCACTTTAATATTCTAAAGAATTCTCCAAATATGATACAACTGATCATTACATATTCATTCTTATCAATCCAAATCAAACATGTCTACAAGTCTTCTCTATCTTTAAATAAAAATATACAGTCTGCAACAAGTACACATTCTCAACTCTGTTGTTCCTGAGTCTGTACTAAGGATTAAAGTACAGTGTCAAGGCATCCGAAAGTATAGTAATGGTTGATAAAGGATTTCATTAACCTTCGGTGTGGGAGGCTAATGGAGGTTTCTGCGTTCATGTTGTCTGGCTTCCAACTGTTCCTGGGTTGCGATATCTTGTTCAATGGCCGCCCATGAACGTTCTAATTCTTCCCGGGTACTAGCAGTTCTAAGGGTCGTGCTGAAAAGACTTAACGCGATATTAGTTAGATCAGATATCCCGAGTTGAATATTAGGTTGAATTACCGTGGGCATAGTCATTGAGGAACAGTAAGGGTATGGGAATGGTTTAACAGGAGATTTTAATGGCTGATTCAATTCGGTCAAAACAAGAGAAATATTCGTATGAGGAATGAAATAAGACTACAAACAAAAAGGCCCTTTCCCGTAACTGTATGATTTTTAAATAAAGGTATGAAATGAGAGAAAAA
>ML791895.1:169672-179840 GCA_009831015.1 Picea engelmannii
TAAGGTGACGTGGATGAGAAAATCATGTTTAAAATTGATGTATGTTGTTGTCGTGTATCACTTGTTCTAATTGTTGTTTCAAAAAAAAATCACCACTGTATTTAATTACATACTTACATTTTGTAACAGAGGGGTTCATTACATATGGTATCAGAGAGGGTTCAAACCCCCGACATTGGACCGTTATGCCTTCCACTATGTTAACATTAAATGATTAAATTATTTATCCCTAATTGATTTTGAAATTTTCCGATGCAGGTAATCATGGTTAGAGGACGCAGGGGAAGTAGATGATGTGGTACTAGAGGAAGAGGTGTGACAACTCTAATAGTATCCATGCCAGAGGAATATAACCCTCCAGGAGATGATTAGATGACTGAGAAGGAGCAAGTTTTTTTGGGAGATGTGGTAGGTATTATGAGATCCTTCCAGAGCATGTCATAGGCTTTGATCAATCGCATGGATAGTGATGAGGGCAGAGCATCTATTTCCAATGAGGGTTCACAACGTGCTCCAGTTAGTACTAGTATACATAGAGAACTTGAAGAGGAGAAATTTCCCGAGATCTAGGGTTCCACAGATGGCTTAGCTTCTAAGGCATAGTTGGAGAACATGGTAATGTGCTTCACACTTTGCGATTACACCTCCAACATGAAAGTATACATGGCAGTCTTTCGGACGAAGGGGATTTCTCTTCTATGGTGGAAGACACTCCTACCTCAACTAAACATGGCCCTCAAAGATGTTTCATGGGAGATGTTCGAGGAACGGTTATGAGAGAGGTAATTGTCTGAGGAATTCATTGAGTGCCAACTTAATTAGTTAAACACCTAATGATAGGATGGTCATAAAGTACTTGAGTATGATTCTAGATTAATGGAGCTACTTAGGTATTGTCCACATCTGAACACTGAGAAGTTAAAGGTCAACAAGTTTTTGTTAGTCCTTAAATTCAACATTCGTGTGAAGGTGAGGATACTGAAGCTCCCCAACATGGACAAGGAATTCTTGGTATGAATGGATGCATGCAAGGAAGGATTATGTAGATTTTTGATCCAAGATGATTGAGTGATCGTTTACATTTCAAGGAAATTGAGAAAACATGAGGAGAACTATACAACACATGAATTGGAGTTATTAGAAATTGTATATGCCTTGAGAGTATGGAGACATTATATGATTGGACGATAATTCGAACTAAAGACAGATCACTATGGATTGTAGCATGTATTTACACAGACTGACTTGAACACAAGATAGAGGTGTTGGTCATAATTACTTAGAAAATACGACTTCGAGATATCATATATTAAAGGAACAATGAATAGAGTGATAGATGTGTTGATTCAGAGACCACACATATTCTAGGTAATACCTCTTAAGATGAATCTGAGAGAAAAGATTCTATCTCTACAGATTGACGATGATTGGTACTAGAAAGTTAAGGATAATACTGGAGAAGATACCATGATGGTACCGAAGTTTGAAGGTTATTCTTTGGAAAACGATATATTTTTGAGATATAATGACAGAATCTATGTACCACCTAATGATAAATTAAGAAGGTTGATCTTAAATGAAACTCATCTAGCAGTTTACACAGCTCATCCAGGAGTCATGAATATGAAGGCAGAGCTTAAGCCTTTATTCTTCTGGAAGGGAATGAAAGAGGATACAATTAGTTACGTTGCAATATGTCTAGAATGTTAGAAAATGAAGTTTGAACATATGCATCCAGTAGGATTATTACAACCACACTCTATTCCTGAATCAAAATGTGAGGTCATTTTGATGGATTTTATTGTGGGATTGGCACTAACGATAAGGAGACACAATTTGGTTTTCATGGTAATTGACACTCTTACGAAGAGTGCACACTTTATTCCAATACATAGGACATATCATGTGCTATACATAGCTAGAGAATTTGTCAGTGATATTTTTAGATTACACGATGTACCAAGAAGGATCATATCCAATCGAGGATCGATGTTTATAGGATAGTTTTTGACTAGTTTCCAATAGGCCTTGGGAATGTAGTTGAATTTTAATACAACGCATCACCCTGAGACAGACAAAAAAAAAGAGAGAAAGAACCATATTTTGGAGGATATGTTGCATGGATGATTTTAGGGGCTAAATTTCACTCATGGGATAATTTTCCATGGTTTTTCCAAAAACGAGATTTGCTATTTTAAAAATTATTTGCCTAAATTCTATAGGATAAAATTATTTTACCTTAAAAATCACTAAAATTTTATAAAAACTATATAAAATCCTTAGAAATTTGAATATTTTTACAAATATATAGCCAAACATTTATAGTTGGCATATGAAGGATTAGTAAGATTTTCCAAGGTTTCTACATTTTAAAATAAATTTCCATCCTGAAAATCATCCCTGGTTGCATATGTATGTAATGGACCAACAAAAACGTTGGGAAGATTTATTTCCATTGGTAGAGTTTGCATACAACAACTACTACCAAAGTAGGATTAAGATGGAACCGTTTGAGTTTCTTTATGGGCGACTATGTTGGATGACGTTGAGTTGGGATAGACTTGAGGATATAGTCTTGTGGGACCTAAATTGATCTAATAAATGGAAGAACAAATGAAATCAATAAGGAAGAGGATTAAAGAAGCATAGGATTGACATAAGAGTGATGTTGATGCACATTGCATTGACCATAGTTATGAAGTTGGAGATATATTTTTCTTGTGGGTAAAAACACATAAGAGTTCAATCAATTTTGGAAAGGGTGCTAAACTCTCTCCTAGGTTTGTGGGACCTTTTGAAATTTTGGAAAAGAAAGGACCCGTGGCTTATCGACTAGCCTTGCCTGATTCTTTGAGGCGTATGCATGATGTATTTCATGTATTTATTTTACGACATTATATTAGTGATCCACCACATGTTATTGACATGATTTGTTTGCAGGTGTAAAATGAGAGTTCTCTCATGGTGGAACCAATCCACATTCCATACTATCACATTCGACAACTATGACATAAAATATTCCATCAGTTCAAGGTCCAGTGAGACAACTATATTCCACATTCGACTACCTGGGAGGATGCATATGAGATGCGTCAACAATTTCCTTACTTTTTTGATAGAATAGACATATAGATATATGTCAGATACATTTATTTACTTGATTTTTTGATACTATACAAAATTCGGTACGAAGTTTAAAACAAGAGGGGGTGTATTTAACATCCCTCTCTATTGAGCACACTTTTATTGACATATTCTTTGAGGACACTTACATGCAAGTGATCTGGTTAAGGTATATTATGATTTCATTTTGATTATGGGTTATATTAGATGATGATGATTATGTATTGTGACCTATTTCTATTTTGATGTATATATATTAGCAGATGTTATTGAAAAGTTTTTCTAAGTGTGCAAGATACATGACAGGTTATGGATGTTGATGGCATCAATGTAATTCCTTGGACTCTAGATTGAGTTAGGGAGTGGAGAATACTTTTTTGAGTATTTAATTTGACGCACATGTGACATATGATTGATTAAAATATGATTTATGTATATGGATTATTGACATGGTTTCTTTTAGTGGATGTAGTCTTGTTGATGCTTGCTAACCCGATTCGCATAAGGAGTAAAGGGGCCATGCACAGAAACCAGACAATTGAGGGAGAGGTGTGGCATCATCCCTGTCATAGCCTACTAACAGTCTCGTTGTGGTATGAACTGTAGGTTAATGATTACCTAGTTTTAGAGGTCCAATATGTCTTGAGGGCGGACTGAGATAGTCACTCACGAATATTTCTAAGGAGCGTGCAATAACGAAACATCCTTATTCCTTAAAAGCCCTTAGTCTCTCAAAAGGTCTCTTGAATGGAGTATTGAATCCAAGGTTCGAACAAACTTCCAAAACTATTCTAAAGAGAGTGGAACCCTTGGAGAATAGAGGTGCATATTGAAGGGCACGTTGCATAATAAAAACCTGAGTCAATAAATCGAGGTGGCCTAGAAAACATTGAAATGGTAGACCTTGTTAGAATGAAATAATTAGTTAGTTAGTAAATTATAAACTAAGAATCCTAACAAGACTATAATCCTAAGTATAATACTAAGCCTAATTCTAAGTTTAATTAATGAACTAAATTAAATATTCAAATAAATTAAAAGAATTGAGATAAAAATCAAACTCTTGAAGAAGTTGGATAAAAATCCAAAGGTTGGATAAAATGCACAGGTGTGCATGAAATTAATAAAATGGATTTTAAAGAGAAAGAAATAATAATATGAGAGAATTTAGGTGCACACATATAATAGTATCTTGAGTCAAAATACCACTAAGTCTAACTAGACGAAGACTCCTAATCCAACTCTAACTAATATCTAGTTAGGAGACACTCATTAAATAAGAATTTGGGGAATAAAGGGGACAACTAAGAGAGAAAATAGGAACACATTGGAGAATGTGAGGAAAATTTGGTTTTTAAAATAAAATAAAATGGTAATTACTTATGCAACTCGGGGAGAGTGTGACAAGTCTGTGGGTGAATAATCATACTTAATTTAATCTAAAATGGTTAATTATTTGTGAATGAGAACATGTGTCATTGAGGATTTTTCTATAAAATAATTGTGTAGAAGGGAAATGGATCTCTCTCACCTTTCTTGGTACTTTTATGTAGCCAAAATTTTGTGGACTGTGTTTTACTTGTGAGAGTTGGGATACCAAGCTTGTAGAAAGAGTGGAAGCTCTTCCTTGTGAGACAAGACTTGGAGCTATTGTTTGTTGGTTTTTGTGTGTGACTCCTTTGAAACTTGGGGGGCTAAGGGGAAAGAAGAGTACCCCTAGCATTAGATGGGAGGTACCGATGAAGTTTCGGTGATTAGCTAGCGAGAGTACAGGAAAGGAGTGCAAGTCTTTGAAGGGCATGTACATCTCTCAATCTTCATTGGTCCCGGTAATTTTATTTCTGAAATTTGTTTTGTAATATGAGTATAATTACATGTTAGAATTGGTATTACCATTGTAGAATCAATAGAAAACTGTTGATGCCAACTCATTATATTTGTTTCCAAACAAATGATAGTTGTGGTGCTTAGAGAATTCAAAACTATTGTTGTAATTTCATGCGATTCTGAACTCTAAATTCCGAGTGGCCTTGATCCTTATTATAACATTTTGAATTTTATTTTTCGTATGGTCTATGTTTTTTAAAATTTTATTTTTCCAATCCACAATTTGACGTTCATTTGATTGCAACAATTTAGTTGAGACTTTAAAAATTGATTATTGTATTGTTCACTGACAAGCTAAGGAAATTATAAAGGATGGATATCGCTGGGCCTTTGTTTGAATGCAATTAAATGTAATATTGGTGCAAACCCCCTTCACTACAAAGGGCTTCTCGACTTCTCAATCTTGGATCGTTCAAACGACCGAGCTAGAGAGACTCCTTAGGTCCCTACGGGCACCCAAAACTAATCTACCCAAACACTCACAGATCCTTTTTCCCGCAAGTGACCACGGCTATGACTGTGGGCCTATCCTTTCGTGGTTCAGACTTCAGGGATGTTTCGAACTCCTCCTTTGATTTTTCCCGAAGTGATTTTCTCTTAATCTCCGGGCTCTCGCCACGCGTCTCCTAAGACTCACCAGCCCCACTATAGTTTGGGTTTCGCAACTTTGCGAAACTATAGGACACTCATCCATGAACCTCTGAACTTCTGATTCCTGAATTCCTTAAGCCATTGCCACACACTCCTTTCATGATCAATGACTGATATCCATTCACGACTTCATGCTCAGCGATTATACTCCTATCAACCCTTCCAATGTTTCAAACTTCGAAGTGTTGAAACACTTTGTAGCAGTCCTCTGTGTAACTTACCTAGCTCTGACGGTCTGGAATCATTAGCCTTCTCTGGGAATGAATCTTGTCCACTGATTTTAGTAAATACTCCAGGAACTTCTCTTCTTGAATGGTTTCCACCATTCTCCCTCCTGAGCTTTACTTCCTCAGTTTTCTTTGTTCCTCAGAACAATTTCTTCGACACTTAGTTGAATTCTTGATTTCTGCACACCTTGCAACAAATTTTCCTCCAGAACTCCACTTCTCCTTGTGGATGACTTTGAACTCATTACAATGTTTCTCTAACCACTTCTATCTCTCGTGACAGGAATCATACTATCCCTCCTGGGATATTGAGTCTGAAAACTCTATCCCACACTCCTTGCATATGTCAATGCACTCCTTGTAGACATAAGTTTCACTATCTCTTATGAGCTTCGGGTCAAAACAAAATCAGTCATGCACCCTTTGCAGACGTTATGCACACCTTCTCTCACTTAGAAAAGAGAAACAATTGAAACTTATTCACTCTTCATAGTGACTCATACATTCAACTATGCAAATGCGGTCATGGATAAAAGGAAAAAAGAAAATAACAGGGAATTTAAAATAAAATAGAGAGCCTATCACTCATTTAGATAGACTCTTAACAACACACATTTGGAACAATATTCCTCTGTTATATTCATTCAAATGAAACTTGCATACATTCATAAGATAACTCTTTGTATCTCCCAGTTCTTGGCTTATAATGGAAATCTATACATTAGATTCAACAGCCTTCAACAACAGTTACTAGGCAATATTACAAATCTTTATACAAAGGGACTCTCTCGAGTTCTTCCCTCAAAATACTCTAAGATATCCTATCAGAATTAAATGCTATCAACTACTTATCATTTATTACAATAAATATTGAGTCAGGCAGATAAGAGCACAAGCTCCATATATGTATTGTGATCTGGTTCATAAAACAAAATACATTCCCCATCGATATTAAGTGATGGCTCAACCTCCGATCATTAATGATGTTCATTACTCAAAAAGATTTGTCAGATATTACGTTAATACATTGATCTTTGAAATTGAAAAACATTTCAAAATACGTGCTAATGCACCTAGTTGTCTCCCACTTGCGTTTTTCTTGTGATGCTCTTGCATCATATACTCTCTTGGCTGAAAAATTCATGGATTCCTCTCCATGAGCTCCTGCACCAATCTTCCATGCTTCTGGATATCCACTTCACCAACCCAACTAGCATCTTCTACTGGTCATCCTTTCCACTTCACCAAGTATTCAAAATATGTTTTCCACCCAGTCTTCTTACCAACTCACTGATCTATGATCTTTTCTATTTGCAGCTTCTCTTCTATATGCATTTGCTTCCTCCACTAGATCTCCCCTCGATCTTCTGACCCTCCGATTCTATATTCCCTATATGGATACAGGTCTACAATGTTGAATATGGGAGATATACCCATGTCTTCTGACAGCTCTAACTCATAATCATTCTCACCAAATCTCCTTAAGATTTTACATGGCCCTATGTTTTTCAACTTTAGCTTATTGTATGTTCCTCTTGGGAACCTCTCTTTTCTCAGATGTGCTAGAAATTGTTCTCCAAATTAAAATTCAATCTTTGTCCTATGTTGATCAACTTTGTGATTCTATTCATTACTACTCTTCTTCAACTATTCATTGATCTTATTATGAAGATCATATTACACTCCTAAACTCTCTCTGCTTCAGATCTCTCAACTCCAACACTCCCCTTGGATTCACTCCATAAATGATTTGAAATGGAATTTTCCCAGTGCTCCTGTTCACTGAGTCATTATATGAAAACTTGGCTTGTTCTAGAATCTGATCCCACTAACTATGGTGTTCAGTGACCAAACTCCTCAACAAATATCCTAAGATTCTATTCACCACTTCGGTCTGTCCATCCTTCTGTGGATGATATGTAGAACTAAAATATAGCTATGTCCCCAACCTTTTCCACAATGTCCTCCAGAAATGACCAACAAATTTGGTATCCCTGTCTAAAACTATGCTCCTGGGAAATCCATGGAGTCTCACAACCTCTTTGAAAAACAAATTTGCAACATGCGTTGCATCACTGGTCTTCTGGCATGAGATAAAGTGTGCCATCTTCGAAAATTTGTCCACCACCACAAATATGGAATCACTTCCTCTTTGTGTCCTTGGAAATCCCAATATGAAATCCATGCTTGTTGCATCTCAAGGCCTCTTTGGAATATGAAATGGTTGATACAACCCATTATTTTGTATCTTCCCCTTGGCATACTGACAAATATTACAACTGTTCACAAATATCTTCACCTTCACTCTCATACCTGGCCAATAATATGAATCATTTAATTGGGAAAATGTTTTCCCATGGCTGAAATGTCTGACTAGACCTCCACTATGCTTTTCCTTCAAAAAATTCTCCCTCATCGAGCATCTTGGTATGCACAACTGGAATCCTTTGAACAATAACCCATCCTGAATCAGATATTCAACCTACTGGCTTCTGTCTCTGAGTACAGGATTCACACACGCTTCATATGCTTCTCCAAAGTTTGAATCACTCTGGTACATTTCCTTAAGGTAATCAAACCCCAAGGTCTTGACCTAAAATTCTTGAAAAATCAAAATTCTTCTGCTCAATGCATCAACAACCTTTTTAGTGTTACTAAAAATATGTTTCTATCCACTTAGCATGTATCTGGTTTAACTTCTCTTGTTTGGTTATTAATTGCAAAGCTTGATTGTCGCTATACAAAATAAACTCCTTCGGTACAAGATAATGCCTCCATTTCTTCAAGGCTTGGATTATGGCATATAAGGCGTTGTCATATGTGGATTACTTCTTCTTAGATTCATTGAAATTCTCGCTAAAATATGCAATAGGTTTGTTTTCTTGACTTAAGAACACTCCAATTGCAACTCCACTCATATCATAGCTTACTTGAAATGTCTTCCCAAAATCCAGTAAAACCATAATCAGTTGTTCAGTTATATTCCCCTTCAATATGTTGAATCTTTTCTCAGCCTCCTCTGTCCACTTGAAATATTTATGCCTTTTATTTACTCTATCCATCATTTGAGCACTAATCCCACTAAAATTTATGATGAACTTCCGATAGAAACTTGCTAATCCATGGAAGCTTCTTACCTCAAAGATATTCTTCGGTGATGACCATTCTCTGATCACTTTCACCTTTTCGGGATCCATATTCAATTCTTTTGAAGAAATCACAAAACCCAAACATATGAGCTATGTATTCATGAAAGAGGACTTCTTCAGATTTATCAACAACTTTTCTTGCTGCAACCTCCTCATCACCAATGTCAAATGTCTCAAGTGCTCCTCCTTAGTCTTGTTAAATACTAGTATATCATCCAGACATACAATCACAAATTTACCAATGAAATCCTTCAACACTTCATTCATCAGCCTCATAAAAGTACTCGGGACGTTCATTAAACCAAATGTCATAACAAGACATTCATACAACCCCTCAATTGTCTTGAATGTTGTCTTCCACTAATCACCCTCTCTCATCCTTATCTAGTGATATCCTCTTTTCAAATATATTTTTGAAAAATAGTTCACTTCACTTAAACAATAAATCAAGTCATCCATCCATGGTAATGGAAATATATATCTGATGGTGATATTGTTTATGGCCCTCGCACCCATACACATTCTCCATCCTCAATCCTTCGTTGGACTTAATACAGTTGGCACTGCACATGGACTCACGCTTTCTTTGACCAATCCTTTATCTAGCAGATCCTGAACCTGTCTCTTCACCTCCTCATTTTCTTGAGGTTTCAACTTGTACGTTGTTTTGTTCGGTAGGATTTATCTTGGTATCAAGTCAATGTGATATTTGATACTTATGATAGGTGGAAATGGGTTTGGAAACTCATCCACTACAAAGTCAGCAAAATTCTATAGTAGTTCCTGAACTTCCTCAGGAAAATATTCCATTAAAGTATTGGTAAGGATAACCCTCGGTTTCCTCACTACAACAAACTGCATCTCATATTCCTTCTTTACTTCCTTCAAGAATTCCTTCCCACTCATGAGAAGTATTCTTGCGATAGCTTCATCCTTCACTTTCTTTTCCTCAATTGGCAGAAACATGTGTGTCCTACCATTTTTTTCTAACGTGTAAGTATTTATCCTCCCATCATGAATGAAAATTCTATCATAATTCCACGGTCTTCCCAACAAAACATGACATAAATCCATGGGAATCACATCACACAGAATATCATCTTTATATCCTCCTATTTAAAATTCAACCAG
>ML791895.1:211060-243831 GCA_009831015.1 Picea engelmannii
GATTTTCACAGGGAATTACAGAGACTCTCTCCACCCCGACAGAATCCCATTTCCCATTCTCCCTACCCAGGATAGACTCCTACTCTGGTGTCAGGAATGCATGACAGAAAATCCATGGAAGGGTCAATGCAGGTTCAGACGGTTCAGAGGATGTACGAGGGTTTTTATGCAAGAGTCAGACCCCTTCCCTTCTGGCAGTCCGTGAGTCGAATGGAGGAGGAACCCCCAACATGGCTCATCTCGACCTTTTATTGCATGCGCCAGGGTTGACACTTGTCACCCATGCGACTGCATGTGTTCCTTCAGCGTGCGTGCCTCCCACCATTTGGAAATCACATGTCCTTCCAAAAAGGACATAGGTTAAAACATATAATGAACTTCTCTTTTGGAATAATATTAAAATATTATTCCCAAGGCTTAAGCCCCCTAGGCTCAACACTTAGCCCCTTTTCCCAAATTCAGCCCCTAATTCCTTTCCCACTCTGTGGACGTTCATTCCCCCTTCACTCATTCATCGTGGTCGGTCTGCACCTGGAAGTGTTTATATTTTATTAATTGTTCTGCATACATACAAGTACAACAACAGGCTCCTGGCCTTCAACACTTAGGCTCCCTAGCCTAACAAACACATAAGCCTCCAACTTATAATAACTTGGCTCACCAGCCTATAAAACATAATTACAATTCCTTTCAAAACATGGTTTACAACGGGGCTCAGCCTTGGGGAAACTACAAATGTAAGTTAGGGATATGCTCCAACACAGTTGATATATTGAGGAGATTCAATATCAAGGACTTTAGACTGATGGCTACACCTATGGTTACCAATCTGAAGAAGGTGATCACTTCAGATTCAAATTTAGTAGATCCTAGGATATACAAAAAGTTGATAGGGTCCCTGATGTAGTTGGTCAATACCATGCAAGATATGTGTTTTGTTTTTAACACCTTGAGTTAGTTAATGGTGAAGCTTAGGCTGGTGCATTAGATCATAGAGAAACATGTGATCGGGTACTTGAGAGGTACAATGGAGTATGGATTCATATATATTGGAGGTGATAGAGTGGAGTTGCAGGGATATATAGACTCATATTGGGAAGGCAATGCAATATAAAAAGGGAGCACCTCAAGGTGTTGCTTCATTTTGGGATCATCGATTATTACTTAGTTCGGAAATAAGTAGACTTTTGTAGCAGTCATTTCAGCATAGGTAGAGTATATGGCAACGAATATGGCTAGTTGTGAAGCTATTTGGCTTCACAAATTGCTTATAGGTTTATTTTATCGGAAGTTGAAGCCTACAGTGATATACTGTGATAATCAGAGTTGTATCAAACTATCAAAGAATACAATATTACATGTCAGGTCCAAGTGTATTGAGATCATATACCACTTCATTCAGGATAGGATCTAGAAGGGAGTAGTGAATCTTTAGTATATTTCCATAGATGAGTAGGTTGCATATATTCTGACCAAGCGCTTGGAGAAAGGGAAGTTTGTGTTTTTTAGAGACAGGCTTGGAAATTTGTAGAATACCTTCCTCACTAAGAGGGAATGTTCATGCCTGCAACATCAGACAAGTATTTCTACATAATCTTGGTGTTTATCACACGAAATTCATCCAAAGCCTTCTATCTTTGTAATTTTACTTTAGTTAAAGGAATTATTAAAGTAAATTGTTTTTATTAATTAATTATTGAATTAATTTAGTTATTTAAGGAAATGCTAAAAGTAATTAGCATGTAATCTAAATCTCAGGTGATATTGAGAAGTAATCTCAATCATCAATCACTTTGGCAGTTATATATACATTATAACTCAATATTTATAAAGCAAAACTAGGGTGGAGGAAGACATTTGATACTTGAGACATCTTTGTTAGGTTGATCGAGAGAGATTTATAGAGGACAAAGAGAGATGTATAACGAAGTAATTTGATTCAAGGATATATTGGATAGGTGGGGAAGGAATTCCATATAGATATTAGGTCAAGGAGAAGATAGAGTAGAGGTTGTCGCAAGTGGGTTTCAGTTAGGTGAACCCAAAGGAAAGTGTTGCATCGTACAGATATTTCCATAGAGGATTTTTGTACATGTACACGTGTGACAGTGGAGACAAGTGCATATACATGGGAATATAATATGGATAGACACGTACATGTTAAAAAGAATGAACTTATAGGTTGTACAATAGACCCAAATTTTCTATCTTTTTCTGCAGTCTTATTTCTCTTAGTGGGTCATTAACCCTGTCATGGGAGCCATGATTTTTAGCATAATAAAATAATTCTTAGCACTAGTTTTCCCTCTGGGGTTTTTCTAGGGGTATCTACCAAAAAATATTGGTGTTCATGTGTGCATGATTTGGTTTCCAATTTTTTTCTTCTTCTATATTTATCGAGTTGAATATTTTAGTAGTGTGTTTTTGTTTTGTCGTTAATATGATTTGCAATAAATAAATCACTAGATAAAAAGATACCAAGGTGTTGTAGTAAGGTTATTTAAACAAGGTAGTTAGCATAATGACAATTTCCGATGATATGAAGGGATTTATAGAGAATATGACTTTAGTTAAGAATGAGGAATTCTTCCAAATTTTCAAGAACGAGATTTTCCCTCTTGAAGTAGAAGATGACCCTAATCTCAAAATATTTAGAAACATGAAGAAGTCGAAATTACATAGAGTGGAAGCCCATGCAACATTCTTTCCATGTATAAAACAAATCTCATGGATAGTAAAACATGTAGACCTATATAATAGAAACATCCTCAATGCTAAGGGACACCCCATAACATCATTACAATAATTTGACATAGCCTTGTACTATGACTTGGTTAAAGGAGATTTGTCATTGAAAGAATACCTTATCAAGAAATTTCCACTCAAGAAAAAAGATCTTTGTAAAGTGTAGTATAATCTTGGAAACTCATTCAAAATAATACCCTCAGGAGAAAATCCAACTATCTCATTGATGATGTCATATCAATACCTTGTAGCAATGTTGTATAGATTGTGTAGGGAACAAGATGCATAAAAGTTCACATTATCTCTGGTTCCCCTCATATACTATTGTGTCTATGTTGGGTCATCCTTCAATTGGCATGATATTCTATCGACATCTCTAGAAGACTCTATTAGAGTATCCAAAGAGACCACCCCTATCGAGTTTCCCAATTTTAACATGTCCTCCTACCTTCTAGACATGGTATGTGTATGCCACTGTTGGATGCAGGCCTAGCCAAGAAGAAAGGTTGTTTTTGGAGGAAAATAAAGTAAGAGGGAAAAAGGTAAGGACAAAAGAGAAGTCATTTGGTGTACCACATGTAGGACAAAAGGACACCATAAGAACGAATTTCCAAGATTTGCATAGTACATGGAAACATGAATTCCAAACCCATTACCAACAGGAGGACTATGGTGTGAGATCTATAAGAAACAGGGTCAAGATCCATACCATTGCCCAATGATGCAGAAGTACTAGACAACACCGAAGAGATTGTATTGTAACTTTTTCAAGTCAGTAGGCCATGATGAAAAAGATTGCAGAACCATAGACCTTATGAGGGAAAGAAAATCAGATGCATACAGGGTGCATACAGAAATGATGACCAAGCAAGACACACCTCAGTTTGACCAAGTAATAGCCTGGTACAACACTGTGCAACAATGATACAACACTACGCAACAACAATATAACACTACACAGTCGCAATATAATATCATTCAGCCACACTATAATACAACATAGTATAACTAGGCTCCTCAGTATAACACGTCGTTAGGTGATCGAGTTGGCTACAGAGGTGGAGGAAGAGAAAGAGGAGGTTTTGGAAGAGGTATAAGACCAGTGGTATGCCAAAATTGTCAACAACCGGGACACTATGCAAGAGAATGTCCACTTCCACCAGAGACCTATATGTATTGTCGCACATCAAATCATGACACAAAAGAATCCCAACACTATGAGGGAAGATCTAGGAAAAGAGGAATCAAAACAATCATAAGGTTTAGTGGATAACGATAGAAGTGAGGGATGAAGAAAGAAACATCAACATAGTTACACAGGGAGGAGATAAAATAGGAAATGATGCAGTACAACAAGAGCCATTACGACACCAATGGATGAAGAAGAATGTCAAACCAAAGAAGCAATTTGATGTGTAGAATGAGGAGATATTCAAGAAAGCTAGATAAGAATTCCTAAAGCCAGACATTGCATAGACATCAACTGTGCAATGTTGACGATTGAAAACGTCAACGTAGCTTCACCCACAAAGTGTTTCTTAAGCCTATTATATTAAAACTAAATAATACTAGTAGGTGGGACCCCCTTGAACTATTAGAGAGAAGATCTGTGCATTTTGATGTTGAGATGGTGTGCGACACATGGTTGATGAAGATATTGTGTTATTGGTTATAAATGAGCTTATGAAAGGTTGGTTGCTTATGCTACTACAACATATGCTATTCATCAATATCATTAAGGTCTATTCTTATTACACTAGCATAACAAATATGTCAGTGAAAATTGTAGAAAGGCAGTTTTGAGAAAGAGAAAAGTACTATATATGATGCAAAAGAGACCTAGTTCTGCAATACTACATGCATGAAAATACTTGTTGATAATTGAGTCATAGCTAACAAGGAAATGGCTATGAAATTGTGTTAAAATACGTTTTATATGCATATGGTGGAAAATTTGGTGGTGCATGGAAGTATTGGCTTGCGATTTTATATAGTCTATATCTATGGTGATTATGCTATGTTTCGGGTTGATGTTGATCACGCTATTGGTGATGATTTTATACATGATCGTTTAGATTGTATAGTGGTGAAGATATTTATTTGAGTTATATTGGGAATGTAAACATGGGTGGCACATTTGGCAAAGTAACAATTAAAATGGTTGAATTGTTATATAGAACTTGGATTATGCTATGGTTTAAATGTGTTTATGTTCTCGATGCAAGGGTTGATTAATGGTGTTAATGGGGGGCTTGTTGGCATGTATTGTGGAGTAAATGAGATGTGGGTGGAGGTGACTTGCATTTACTTCATGTCACCTTTACCCTTCCCGTTGGCCACCACCCTAATCGAACTATTGTTTGTTCTTGTTGTTGTGTTCACACTCTGGATTTTTGGCAGGGTGAAACCACTCAACCACCTCCCGTCTTAAGGATTTTGATTAACAGGTATGTCTCTTTTCACCATTCTTGACTTCAGTCTAGCTACAAAATAATTTTGGCTAAGTTGTGTGGGTTTGTGTTTGTCCTGAGTGCTGCAACTATGTGGAATTTTGGTTTTGAATGGAAAATGGATGTTCTACTTATAATTGTTTTGAGTTTATCGGAGTTGGTGGTCTTCCTGGGTGATATCTCTTTGTTACCACTATATTTGGTTAAAGTTTTTTTAAATCATGGTTGGATGGTTTTCTTAATGATTCTTGGTTTTAACTAGAGCCTTGTTTTCTATTTTGGCCCTGTCAAGGAACTGCCTCCCATTCACAAGCGAATCATAGTTCTCCTTGTGCATATGCCTTTGGCCTCGAAGTTTCAATATAGTTGGTGCATTTTCCTCCTGTGATGGATATTGTGAAAACCCTTAACCCTCCGGACTGGAGCTGCATAGGGAGACTGTCAAGCCTGTTAAGTTGTTCCCAATTATTGTGGTCTATTACTTTGAATGCGGGCTCACCGGTTGGTCATATAGCACGTGTTGGTATAGATTTTCATCACTGCCTTTGTGATAATAATGTGAGACTTACATTGCAAATTTTCACTTCTAAGATTTCACAGTCACCCACTTGATGTCAAAGAAAATCAATTTTTTTTTAAATGGAAGGGCCTCTGCCTATTTCGATTGGATGCATGGGTATGCATATATACCATGGCTTGTTCGATTGATTGATTTTTTTTACCAAAATGATGAATTG
Source organism: Picea engelmannii (assembly GCA_009831015.1). Classification (NCBI taxonomy): domain Eukaryota; kingdom Viridiplantae; phylum Streptophyta; class Pinopsida; order Pinales; family Pinaceae; genus Picea; species Picea engelmannii. The sequence goes on from ML791895.1 coordinate 216,993, forward strand.
TTGGTTGATGTATAGTCACTAGTTTGGCACTTATGGTGATTTGGTTGATGGATGAGATTGGTCATGAATGATTAGGGTTGCTCACACAGGTCACGTTCCGTGTATGGTGTTTTACAAATGAAACATTGGGCATGACAACTATGTTTCCCCCTGGGGCCGAATGACAATCAACTGGTTAACTATAGAAGGCATATCCACGACATCCTATCTTGTTGGTTGATAGACTTGGGTGCACACGGTTTTTATTGAATCATGGTTTCACTTAAATGAACCAACCACTTATTTATGTGCATGGACCTAGCATGATATGTTGAGTTATTGGCACGATTGTGTGCTTTTTGTTACAAGTGGAAATGTTTTATTGTGGAGTTTGGTTGGTTGCGCTCTATGTGTAGTATGGGTAGTTTGTTTTATACTCAGTCATACACTTAGAGTTTTTTAAGCATGTTATTTATTGAAATTGACCACTTTTGATGACAGTCGTGCCGAGTATTTGGCTCATATCTTAAGTCGCATTGAGATTTTTTGTTTTACAATGGCATGGTTACATTGCCTTGGACATTTACTCCTGCATAGCCTGTGTCTAAATGATGACTATTGGTTGTATAGTCAATTGTCATTTCAGGTGTGGCATGTGAGGTTTTGATTATTTTTATTTTTCTACTGTATATATATATATATATATATATATATATATATATATATGGGAACGAATATCATTACAGATCATGATTGGTTGTATGACAGAAATAATGATTTCATTATTATTTTGGAGACGCTACTTTTTAATATAGATGTGGATTGGGGAAATGTATGGCAATAGTGGATGTTAATGATTACGGATTGGGAATGAGTGTTGTTGTTGATTGTTATAAAATGTAGAATGTGTGAATAAAGGGAATAGAACCTCTTAAAAATTGTATGAAATACTTTTGTTTTGTGATGACACTGTGTTGGATAATAATGGACAGTGAAATTAGGCAAATACACAGGAATTATGACTCAGTCATCTGATTGTTGGTTGATGCATATTTTTGTTACTGCAAAATATGTAATGGATTGCTTGATTAATCTCATGAATAGTAAACATTTTTTCCACTCTCATTATCTCATTTTCCGCTAATTACAAACCCCTCACATATCCCATATTCATTTTGTTCACTCCCTGTTCTAATATTGATTACAACCAAGAGAAATTTTGTGTTAAGTGGATGAAGTGGAAGTGTCTTGAGTGGATTGAAGTAAGGTTTATCGGGTTGATTTACAGTTGATTGTTGTTGTCATTGAGCAGTGACCATTTCTTCTCCCCTTTCATTATATCATATTTTCTCTCAATAAAAACCCCTCACGTATCCTAGAACACTGTTTCACCCCCCTGCTGATTGATTAATGTTAGAAAAAAATGTATGGATTGGATTGCATGAGCCTGATACATTCTGAGCCAAATCTATTGCGTATTTTTTTAAGGATTTGTCATGCATGGTTATTTAAAATACTATTTTATAATCGTTAACATATGTAGGATGATTTTTTTTCAGTCGGGGAAGCCATGGTCGAGGAAATAGAGGTATAGGTAACTAGAATCGAGGCCTAAGAAGGCCTAGGTTCTCTATAGATTTTGATGTTTATTCAGAAGAGCTTGCTCAATTGTTTCATGCTGGATTATTTAACTGATTGTGCAAGGAATATTCCAACCGAGGCCTGAAAGGCCTCCCTTTCAAGCCCCTCATGCCCCCGTCATCCCTGTGCCTCCTCATGTCTCTTTACAGACTGAAGTTCCAAAAAATGATGGGTGGCAGGAGATTGTTCACCCGACAATCTCCCAACACTGTGTCTAGCCCAAATTAACTTTCCTTTCTCCTCCACCTTTGAACCCCATTGTCCAAGCTGCCCCTAACCACTCACCAGTGAAATCCTCCCACGCCAGCAAGAGATTTCAAATTTAAACCCACCATGCATTTGATAAAGGAAAAGCTACTATTGCCCCTTCTTCACCCTCCGATGACTTCGACAAAACTGTGTCTTCACGAAAGCATTTGAGGGACGATTTCTCCCATGTGATCAGTGAGATAAATCCTAAAGGATCTACCCAACCCAAGGCAAATTCAGGAAAATAAAGAGGTAACAGAAGCAACCAAGGAAGGGTTACATCACAGACTGGAAAATATGGCTTTTGAATTTTATGTTATCTATTGTTTTATGACAATTGATTTCATGTATTTTGGACAACATGTTTTATTTTGGATATATGGATATTATTTTGAAATATTTTCAAATTTTATGAGCTAAAATTGCCAAGAGTAAACATTTTGAGGGGAGGCACAAGGTGTTGTGTTTTCTTAACAAATGAATTATGTTATAGTTGTTATGATTGTTATGAACTAAAGGGAGTCACAAGGGGTACCACCTACTAGTTATTATTTATTTATGACCCTATTATGATTATTACTTCCCCCCCCCCTAACTAATGTTAGTTTAGTCTTTAGTTAGCTTAAATAATAAGTTGGTTCAACTACTTCAACCAATTCTAATTTTTTAAAAGCAGAAGTAAGGGGAGGAACAAGAGGGGGATAGAGGCAGAAGAATGCTATGGTTTTCTCTTTGAGTTTGTGTTGAGATAATTCAGTTTTCATTCATTCATATATTCATCATAGCCTAATTCTCTTTTATGATAGCAAGGTATTATTGTAGACAACAATATTTAGGGTTGAATCAAATCATTCAGACACTTGTTCTTCAGAGGTGTTGATCTATCTTTAATAGTCTATGTAGACTTGTCTTTTTGTGAATTAGTTTTCATGATTGACAAAAGGCTATTGTACAGAGTCAAGTGGGAAACAATCTATGGCAAGATGATCTAGCTTTTAGAGTTTAGTTTTGGTTTTCTGTTAGAGGTCCTTTTGTATGTTCCATCGGGGATGTCTAAGTTTGAATTTGGTCCAAGATTTTTGTATGAGATTTCGTAAAGAAAATGACTCTTTGGTGAATTGGAATGAAATAAAGGATTTCTTTATTTCTCAATTGTCTTGATTATCATCTTGGTGTCATCAGTTATGTTCTTACATTTATTTCAGCAACTGATATGTTCAAAAAAATATATAAAAAGTGAATTTCCAGCAAGCTTTTTGTTGATAAAAGACTAGCCTAAGAACTTGTAATTAATACTTGTGAGTTAGGATATATATTTTGTTGGCTATAAATATAGGGTGATATTCCTCTCTACTTTACCTTATCCAAGTAAAGTTTGAAAATTCTTGAGTAAGATCAATTCATATCTTTTCCACAACATTTATTTGGTGATCATACTGGGGAGATCTTCGATATCTCTAGTTAAATTTTATACTCGATTTTCATCAATACATCTTTATTTATCTGATTTTGATTCTTTGAATGTTTTGATTTTAATGATTATTCCCGTTGTAAGGAAGACCAATCTTGAGCCTGGTCTCCAAGACTAGACCAACATTTCTTTAAACTTGTTTCATACTATTTTAGAAACTGTTAGGACCCTTGCTGAGCTTAACCATTCTTGGGAAGCAATTGAAGGAGATATTAGTACTCAAGAACAATTGGAATCTAGATGTAGGTAGCCTAGAAATCAAAAGTAACCTTTAGTTTCTTCATTTTCGACCATTCTTTCATGTTCTTTGACTGTCACGCTTCTAGAAGAAGAAGAGGATTATCACCCGAAATCATTCCTATTGCTGAGATAGGAAGGAGAAACATTGTGTTATCTTCCCAACAAAGTTCTCTAAGGAGAACTTTATCCGATTCCTCCAACTCGTCCTTCTTTCCCTTATCTATCATCCACAAGATGGCATCTAGTGGTGGCTCTAGTGGCATAGGAAGTGCCCCATCTTCCCAATATTCATCATCGTCGGTGATTGGTAGCTTGTACAACCACCATATCCATGTCCAATCTACTACAAACCCCACCAAAGTCATCAAGAAGTATGGAATTTTTCATTTCGAAGAAGACGCCACAACTACACCATGGCATGTGTCCTCTACTCTTAACCTATCTCCTGCTACTCGCCCACTTCCAAAGTTTAAAGAGAATTTTCCTAAGTTTTCAGGAAATAACATTGTCAGTACCAATGGACACCTAGTGGAATTTTCTAATGGTTGCCATAACATAGGGGCCAATGACAACGATACTTGCATGCGCATATTCGTCAATTCCTTGGAAGGGAAGGCTGTGGCCAATTTTTTTGACCTTCCTCCTAAGATCTTGTTGACCTGGGAGGAATTAATCTATTGGTTCAGATCCACTTACAGGAAATCCAAAAGCCCTTATGAGAAGTTAAGGGAGTACAATAACGTCACTTACAAAGATGGTGAGACCATCAGGTATTTCAACTTATGTTTCACTAAGTTGTATAATCAAATCCCTAAACTTATCCTCCCTCAGAACCAATATTCCTTCATGCATTACTACAATGCATTTCCTTCTCCTTACCATCATAGGCTTGAATAAAAGGCCATTGATAGTCTCGGTTCCACTCTCCACACATGTTCAAAGTATGAAGAATAGCTTAAACGAACCAGTCTACCCCAGGGACAATCAGTTAGACAGACAGACATGTCCGCTCTCTTACAACTAATACAATATATGAACAACCATATGATAGCATTTGAGCGGAAGGGTATTGTCTCCCCTCTCACCCCTGGAGCTTCATCCTCTTTTGCTCCTCCTTTTAGGATTCTGGTTGAAAATATTTTTCAGCCCAAAGATATCCTGCCTAAGAGTTGGTAAAACTTTTGCGAGGAACACCATGAAGAAACCACGTGTGAGGTAAGGAAGAGTTCCAGAGACAAGATCTTTGGTAAAATACCAGAAGCCACTATCGTTTTCCTAGATTTTTATGAGTTAGAAGATTTCATGGTCATTAATACCATGAACAAAGTCTATACCCCAAAAGGCAAGTTTGACCCTCCTCACAATTCTTTTAGCTCGAGCTCATCCTCAACCGTTGTTGTGCCCCAGGTTCCTAAAATTCTTGAGATTCAAGGAATCACTCCTCCTCCTCCTTCTAAATACAATATCTTGAATCAATTGGCTAACATCAAAGAATATGAAACCCTCCTAGACATGGTTTTCAACCCTGAACAACAGATGCATCTGAAACAATTCATGGAAGGAAAGGCTTCTGTTGTGGCTAATCTTTCTGAAGAGGTAAGCAAAGAGGATTCTTCTGTAAATAAAGTAGGTGTACATAACTTCAGATACCCTGTAAAAAACCCCCCTTTTTATATTTCTATAAAGATCATGGATAAAATCACCCATTGTTGCCTCATTGATGGTGGTTCAGGCCCAAGTGTTATGTCGAATATTATTATAGAAGATCTAGGCTTATCTTGTACAAATGAAAATGCCCGAAGCATGATTTCCTATAATAGTATACAACAAACAACCATAGAAAATATTAAATATGTAACCTTGGTTTTATGCTCTCGCCCTGAGATAAGGACAACCCTCAGCATTTAGGTGATTCATATGCCTGTAAGAAATTATTCAATTATCTTTCGAAGAGATTGGGAAGCCCTAACAGGTGGATACCTCTCGCTCGACGGGACACATTTATCTGTTCCTAGGAATGGTAATAATATCATAGTCCTTAGAGAAGGAAGAATTTCACCCTACATAGTGAGTGTTTTGCAATCTAGTGTAAACTATATTGAATAAGATGCAGGAGGATATTCCATGTTTTCTAAAGAGGATGATGTTCCTATGGAAATAATTGATTCAGATGATGAACTATGGTGTATGTACTTTGATGGTTCATGCTCTAACGAAGGTAACAGGGATGGTATTATCTTGGTTTCCCCTACAGGAAAAATCCATAATCTGTCATACAGGTTGGAGTTTGCTTGCTCAAACAATGTCGTTGAATTCGAAGATTTATTTTAGACATTGAGAACACCCTTAATCTTGGTTGTAGTCACTTTTTAGTTTTTGGAAATGCTGAGCTTGTTGTGAACCTGATACATAAGGCATGCTCTCCTAGCGATAAGATGATAGAACAATACTCCCAAACTATTTGGGCACTTGTATCAAACCTTCTATATTTTAACATTACCCATGTTAAGAAGGAGTTGAATTCAATAGTTGGTTGGTTAGTTGTCTTTGCAGCCTCTCCTACTCAACAACTCTTGTCTGACTGGCCTGACTGCGCTTTCTAATCTTGGCATCGTCCATATTTTCCTGACCATGTAGGATCTTGGAAGGCTCTCCCTGATGATGAGATCATTTGTGATATCATCCAAGATGAACCACCTAAGCCCGAGGAAACTATATCCATGGAAAATAATAAGATTCTTGAGGTCTTGAATCCTCTTGAGTGTTCATTTTTTATTAGTGTTGGAGGCAATAAAGAAAAGGAAGAGGAGTTACAACTGAAGGTGGTTGAAGCCATCGCCATGAACACTAGGACACCTAGATCCTCACTGAACATTAAAATAAATGTTCAGGGTTTGGATAAAGAATAAATGGACCCTGCTGAATTACTTGGTGGATTTCAAAAGGTTTTTGCTTGGTGTAATATGGATCTTCGTGGTTTTGATCAAGGTCTTGTTCAACATACTATGAAACCAACTAGAAAAAAAAAAGACCTGTTAACTCTGCACTAAAAGCAACCTTTCGTAGGGAGTCGAGGAATTTCTCAAGGACTAAAATGTTTTTTTAGTCCACCCTATATGGGCTTCCAAATGGGAACCTACTTCGAAGACCATTGATAATATTAGAACCTGCATTAGTCTTTGAACTTTCAAGCAAGAAATTACGAGAAATCCTTTCCCCCCTCTCATCATGAAAATGTTTCTACGACAGGTTGTAGAGTTACACTTGGAGCCCTTACTTGATAGTTTGTTTGGTTACAATAAAATCGAGGTAGAAGAGGCAAATATTCACAAAACCACTTGTATTACTAATTGTGATACTATGTCTTACAACTACCTGCCTCCTGGCTTATTTGATACAAGTATCACCTTAAAATGGCATATACACACAACGTTCAAGGAATTGGTCAGTCTCCATCTTTATCTTGATGATTTAATAATATGCGTCCAAAGGCTGATAGTTACATAAGAATTTCAAGTGTTGGATCATTTCCAGATTACTTTTGTCTTGGACACTAACGCATAAATTTTAAAGAAATTACAGAGACGATGGTTTTCTCATAGCACTAACAGTCCTCGGTTGAAGTATTGCGAGGGACCAACGTGAAAGGTTTTTTTTTTCTGATTGGATTCTTCTGTATACTAATAGCTTGGCTTTGCTTTCGGTTTTGTGATTTTTTTTTCTTCCTTACAACACTTTAATTTCTGCTTTCTAAGTTGAGTTTTATTTCTGTCTTTTATTGTTGCTGTTTTAATATATGCATTATTACTTATGTTGCAATTTTTTTCTTTATTATATTTTAAGTGTTTAGTCAAGACAAAATGTTGGATTAGTTCTTCCACAGTGACACCCTTGTAAAAGCATTGTTAGTCAATAACAATCAAGCTTACACACGTGTTTTGATTCCTCCTCTGAAGGACCTTTGAATTTGTTACATATTTTCGTTGTTGTCTTACAAGGAATTGGTTCTTTCCCGCTTCTTCTTGCCTGTTCTTCATCCATTGAGATCTTAAGAGAAAATCTATAAGTTTTCCTCTTTCAAGTCAAGATCATATTCCAGTCAAATGATTATGCATAGAGTGGTAAAATCTCTTATACTTAACACTTTTCATGAGTTATTCCCAAATTCCTGGTCATCTTTCCATTAAATCCGCTCACTTCCCCCTGTTGCTCAATTATTCGAGTTACGTATCCTTGAGATTACTATTCTTGATCTGTGAAACCATGAGTTCTAAGTTCTAATATGTTAAAAACAAATTTCCCTGTGCAGTTGCCAGTTTTTTGATGATTGAAAACGTTAACATAGTTTCGCCCTCAAAGTGTTTCTTAAGCCTATTATATTAAAAATAAATAATACTAGTAGGTGGTACCCCCTTGAACTATTAGAGAGCAGATCTGTGCATTTTGATGTTGATATGATGTGCGACACATGGTTGATGAAGATCTTGTGTTATTGGTTATAAATGAGATTATGAAAGGTTGGTTGCTTACACTAATACAACATATGTTATTCATCAATATCATTATGGTTTGTTCTTATTACACCTGCATAACAAATATGTTAGTGAAAATTGTAGAAAGGCAGTTTTGAGAAAGAGCAAAGTACTATATCTGATGCAAAAGAGACCTAGTTCTGCAATACTACAATATGCATGAAATTACTTTTTGATAATTAAGTCCTAGATAACAAGGAAATAGCTAAGAAATTGTGTTAAAATACGTTTTATATGCATATGATGGAAATTTTGGTGGCGCATGGAAGTAATGGCTTGCAATTTTATATAGTCTATATGTATGGTGATTATGCTATGTTTCGGGTTGATGTTGATCATTCTATTGGTGATGATTCTATACATGATCATTTGTATTGTATAGTGGTCAAGCGACTTATTTGAGTTATATGGGGAATGTAAACATGGGTGGTGCATTTGGCAAAGTAACAATGCAAATGGTTGAATTGTTATATAGAACTTGGATTATACTATGCTTTAAATATGTTGATGTTCTCAATGCAAGGCTTGATTAATGGTGTTAATGGGGGGCTCGTTGGCATGTACTATGGAGTAAATGAGATGTGGGTGGAGGCGACATTCATTTACTGCACATCACCTTTACCCTTTCCGTTGGATATCACCCTAGTCAGACTATTGTTTGTTCTTGTTGTTGTGTTCACGCTCCGGATTTTTGGCAGGGTGAAATTGCTCGACCACCTCCCATATTACGGATTTTGATTAACAAGTATGTATCTTTTGTCCATTCTTGATTTCAATGTGGTTACAAAGTAATTTTGGCTCAGTTGTGTGGGTTTGTGTTTGTCCCAAGTGTTGCAACTGTGTGAAATTTTGGTTTTGAATGGAAAATGGATGGTTCTACTTATAATTGTTTTGATTTCATCGGAGTTGGTGGTCTTCCTGTGTGATATCCCTTTGTTACCACTGCATTGGTTACAGTTTTTTTAAATCATGGATGGATGGTTGTCTTCATGATTCTTGGGTTTAACTAAAGCCTTGTTTTTTGTTTCTACCCTCTCAAGGAACTGCCTCCTGTTCACAAGCGAATCATAGTCCTCCTTGTTTGTACGCCTTTGGCCTTGAAGTTTCATTATAGTTGGCATGTTTTCCTCCTGTGATGGCTACTATGAAAACCCTTAACCCTCTAGACTGGAGCTTCATAGGGAGACGATCAAGCCTATTAAGTTGTTCCCAATTATTGTGGTCTATTAATTCAAATGCGGCCTCACGCGTTGGTTGTATAGCAGTCGTGTTGGTATAGATTTTCTTCATTGCCTCTATGATAATAACGTGAGCCTTACATTGCCAATTTTCAATTCTAAAAGATCACAGTCAGCCTCCTGATGTCAAAGAAACTCAGTTATTTTTAAATGGAAGGGCCTCTGCATGTTTCGATTGGATGCGTGGGTATGCACAGATACCACGACTTGTTCGATTGATTGATTTTTTTTACCAAAATGGAAAATTGTTGGTTGATGTACAGTCAATAGTTTGGCACTTATTGTGATTTTCTTGATGGCTGACATTGGTCACGATTGCTTAGCGTTGCTCACACAGATCGTGTTCTGCGTCTGGTGTTTTTCAAATGAAACATTGGTCATGACAACTATGTTTCCCCTGGGGCCAAATGAAAATCAACTGGTTAACTATAGAAGGCATATCCACGACATCCTGTGTTGTTGGTTGATAGGCCTAGGTGTGCATGGTTTTTATTGAATCACGGTGTCACTTAAACAAACCAACCACTTATTTATGTGCATAGCCCCAACACGATATGTTGAGTTAATGGCATGATTGTGTGTTTCTTGTGACAAGTGGAAATGTTGTAATGTGGATTTTGGTTGGTTGCACTCTATGTGTAGTATGGGTAGTTTGTTTTATACTCAGTGATACCCTCAGATTTTTTTAAGCATGCTATTTATTGAAATTAACCAATGTTGATGACCTTTGTGTTGGGTATTTGGCTCGGCTCTTAAGTCGCATTGAGATTTTTTGTTTTACAGTGGCATGGTTACATTTCCTTGGACATTTACTCCTGCATAGCCTGTGTCTAAATGATGATTGTTGGTTGCATAGTCAATTTTCATTTCATGCGTGGCATGTGAGGTTTTGATTATTTTGATTGTTCTACTATATATATATATATGGGAATGAATATCATTATACATCATTATTGGCTCTATTATAGAAATAGTGATTTCATTATTATTTTGGAGACGCTACTTTTAAATATAGTTGTGGATTGGGGAAATGTATGGCAGTAGTGGATGTTAATGATTACAGATTGGGACTGAGTGTTGTTTTTGACTGTTATAAAATGCAGAATGTGCGAATAAAGGGAACAAAACCTCTTACAAATTTTGTGAAATACTTTTGTTTTGTGATGGCACTGTGCTGGATATTAATGGACACTGAAATTAGGCAAATACATAGGAATTATGACTCAGTCATTTGATTGTAGGTTGATGCATATTTTTCTTACTGCAAAATATGTTATGGATTGTTTGAATAATATCATGAACAGTAAACGTTGTTTCCCCTCTCATTGTCTCATTTTCCACTAATTACAAACCCCTCATATATTCCATATTCATTTTGTTCACTCCCTATTCTGATATTGATTACAACCAAGAGAATTTTTGTGTTAAGTGGATGAAGTGGCAGTGTCTTGAGTGGATTGCAGTAAGGTTTATTGGGTTGATTTATAGTTTATTGTTGTTGTCATTGAGTAGTGACCATTTCTTCTCCCCTTTCATTATATCATATTTTCTCTCAATACAAACCCATCACGTATCCCAGAACATGGTTTCACACCCCTTCTCATTGATTAACGTTAGAATAATTTGTGTGGATTGGATTGCATGAGCCTGATACATTCAGAGCCAAATATATTTCATATTTTTTTAAAGAGTTTTCATGCATGGTTATTTAAAAGACTATTTGTTACTCGTTAACATATGCAGAATGAGTTTTTTCAGTTGGGGAATCCATGGCCAAGGAAACATAGGTAGAGGTAACTCAAACCGAGGCCTAAGAAGGCCCATTTCTCTATACATTTTGATGTTGATTCAGAAGAGGTTGGCCAATTGTTTTATGTTGGATACTTTAATTGGATTGGGCAGGGAATAGTCCAACCCAGGCCTAAAAGGCCTCCCTTTCAATCCCCTCAAGCCCCTATCATCCATGTGCCTCCTCATGTCTCTTTACAGCATGAAGTTCCAGAAAATGATCAATGGTAGGATATTGTTCACACGACAGTCTCCCAACACCGTGGCTGGCCCAACTTAACTTTGCCTACTCCTCCACCTTTGAACCTCATTGTCCAAGATACCCCTAACCACTCACCAGTGCAATCCTCCCACACCAACAAGAGATTGAAAACTAAAGCCCACCATGCATTTGATAAAGGAAAAGCTATTGCTTCCCCTTCCTCACCCTCCGATGACTCCGACAAATATGTGTCTTCATGGATGCATTTGAGGGACGATTTCTCCGATGTGATCAGTGAGTTAAAACCTAAAGGCTCTTCCCAACCCAAGATGAATTTGGGAAAATCAAGAGGTGACAGCAGGAACCAAGGAAGGGTTGCATCACAAACTGGAAAATATGGATTTTGAATTTTATGTTATCTATTGTTTTATGATAGTTGACTTCATGGATTTTGGACAACATGATTTATTTTGGATATATGGATATTATTTTGAAATATTTTCAAATTTTATGAGCTAAAATTGCCAAGAATAAATATGTTGAGGGAAGGCACAAGGTGTTGTGTTTTCTTAACAAATGGATTTTGTTAAAGTTGTTATGATTGTTATGAAGTAAAGGGAGTCACAAGGGGTCCCACATACTATTTATTATTTATTTATGACCCTATTATGATTATTATTCTCCCCCCCCACTAACTAAAGTTAGTTGAGTCTTTAGTTAGCTTAACTAATAAGTTGGTTCAACTACTTCAACCAATTCTAATTTGTTAAAAGTAGAAGTAAGGGGAGGAACAAGAGGAGGATAGAAGCAGAAGCATGCTAAGGTTTTCTCTTTGAGTTTGTGTTGAGATAATTCAATTTTCATTCATTCATATATTCATCATAGCCTAATTCTCTTTTATGATAGCAGGGTCTTATTGTAGACAACAATATTCATGGTCGTATCATATCATTCAGACACTTGTTCTTCAGAGGTGTTGATCTATCTTTGATAGTCTGTGTAGACTTGTCTATTTGTGAATTCGTTTTCATAACTGACAAAGGCTATTGTGCAGAGTCGAGTGGGCAAAAATGTTTGGCAAGTTGATCCATCTTTTAGAGTTCAGTTTTGGTTTTCTTTCAGAGGTCCTTTTGTATGTTCCATCGGGGATGTCTAAGTTTGACTTTGGTCCAAGATTTATGTATGAAATTTTGTAAAGAAAATGACTCTTTGGTGAATTGGAATGAAATAAAGGATTTCTTTATGTCTCAATTGTCTTGATTATCATCTTGGTGTCTTTACTTTTATTCTTACATTTATTTCAGCAACTAATTTGTTCAGAAAAGTATATAAAAAGTGAATTTCAAACAAGCTTTTTGTTGATAAAAGACTAGCTTAAGCACTTGTAATTAATACTTGTGAGTTAGGATATATATTTTTTTGGCTCTAAATATAGGGTGATATTCTCATCTACTTTACCTTAGCCAAGTAAATTCTGAAAATGCTTGAGTAAGATAAATTCATATATTTTCGTCAATACACAACATAATAAGGAAGTACTGGAGTACGATATGCCTCCATCGCTGGATCACACTGAAAAACCATAGCCACTGGGACAAGTAAGTACCATTAAGGTTTTTTTACAATCCTGTGTTAGAATACTAAATGATCCATCCTCTCTTAAAGTATTACAAAATATGATAGAAATATGTAGAATAGAAGAAGAAGGAAAGTTAGAACAGAAAATAGTCAATCACCAACATACCAGGGGGACAACAAGTAGGGAATTTAGGATGAATGCCAGCATTGGATATTTCAACATGGGAGATATTATATCATATTTAGGATCCAAAGTAAATGTGTTACCTAAAAATACATGGCAATGTATGGGAGATCCCACATTAGGATATTCACCTATTCAGTTGAAACTAGAAAATCAACACAGATTTGTACTAATTGGAAGACTAAAAGGAGTAACAGTAGATATGGATGGATTATGGACTACAGCCAACTTTGAAGTAATCGAGATAGTGGATGGAACAACACCTTATCTGGAATTTCTTGGATTGGATTTAGAGTTTGATAACTAGGCCATAATCAACTTAAATACATATAAGATGGTTTTCGAGTCAGGAGAATACAAATTCATTGTGCCATTGGACCCATTAGAAGGGGAAAGGTTCGTAGAACCTACTTGCTTGGACCTAGAGGAACTTAACCAGTTGTATAAAACAACTACACGAGTTGAAGATTACATGAACCCAATTGTAGATGGGATATTCGGTTGGTGAAGCATGACCCCATGTGCATCATACGCATATACGGGCTTAGAAATTTGGCAGCAGAGGTTACACAAAGTCTCCATAATAATATGTGCAAGAATAAACCTTACAGTAAGATGGGTAGGTATGGAGATAAGGGAACCTCCCAGTTTCCATGGGGTGAATGACCTAGAAGCATTCCTAACATGGTACGAATATGAAGTGTTATAAAATCATAGGCTCTTAACCGTTGATATAGCACTTAAGTAAACACCTGGAAGATGGTGGGGGCACACAAAGAAACAATGAAAGGTTGGTACTAATGTAAGTGGTTACTGAACATTAGGTTTGGCGCAGAACAGGGAAGAAACCAACTATAAAAATATGATGGATAGGGAGCACCAGTAGAGCAATTGGAGAAGTGTAGAGTGCTATGGAAAATGACACCACTGGTGGACTGGCCCCATCAATTTATTCACACATTAGAAATCATTCTAGCAAATTTTTATGCAGACCAGGAATTGTGCAGAGGAACTACGAGCTAGACAATATTACAACAGAATTTTATTGTTACTTTCTCATTTGAGCATGAGAACCCCAACATAGACACATGGCTTAAACAAATTATAGGTTTGATATTCATTAAAGAACCGGAGGTTGAACTCATAACAAAATAACAATGGAAAAATAGAGAGACAGTAAAAGAACTACTGCCATGCTACCATGTGGAGGAAGATGCACCAGATGAAGATGACTTGTGCGATATTACGATTGAGGAAGTGTTGACGAGAGAAAATGACCGTCTGTCAGCTGGGAGAACGAGTCTGGTGTGGGGTTGTCTAAATAACCCAATATGTTTGGTATAACTCGTTCTAACGGGTTTAATGGCTCTGTTAGCCAATCTAAAGTCCTAAAAGAAAATAAACAAGAAAAATAAATAATTAATTAATTGCTAAACACTACATCATATATGTACATATACTCTAATATAACTATTGTAGGTGTATTTAAGCAGAAAATATGCAAATCTCACTTATGTACATCATTTACAAATTGCAAGTTTTAATCGAAACTTATGAAATCAATGTGAAAATGATTGCTTTTAAGAAGAAGATAAAGAAAGCACATTTAAATCTTTTTTATTTTCTTTCATAAATCTAACTAATCTTGAATTGAATAAACTATGAAGCGCAGACGTGCAAGTAGTCAAAAGTTGAACCAAACATTTTTGTTTCATTAATATGTAAATGACAGAATTGAAAAAGATAAAGGAGCTAACCTGTTATTAGTTTGTGAGATGTATCCAAGCGTTTGTATGAGTGAAGGATATCCGACTGCCATACCCAAGAGAAAAATCTGCAATGGACTTTATGACTGTTTTAAATAAATTCAAAACATGTATTGATAGTTGGGGTTTAATAACAGAGGAGGAAACATAAATTGAACCCCATGATATTATAATTGCAAATAATTACAACACGATAAATCTAAGTGTAACTTATTGCATTTCATCATTCAATTAAAATTCAAAAGATAAATCCTATCATTCGAATTAGAGATATGATCACAGTATTTATACTAGAGAAGCAAATGATATTTATAATATATGTATCCAAAACACAATAGATCATTAAGTCTAAATATATCATACCTATTAGTATATGGATTAAAAAAACATAAATGAAAACATCATTTACAAAAGGCTAAAGCCAAAATGCATATACGTTGTTTCATTAAGTCTTGGAATCACTCGTTCATCTTCTACCCTAGACCAAGATGATTTCCTTTACAAAATATAGAGTATTTAAAGATTTTATGAAAAATAAACTTCCTATCTTACAAGATAGGATCAGATCTCAAAAAGATCTAAAAATTACAAATATAGAAGGCTTAGAGCCACTTGATCAAATTATATCTTCAAAATTTATGAAAGTTCTCTCCTATTTACACAATAATCAAAAGAGATATCTACTCCACTAATTTGAGCATACTCCATCCCATAAGATCAACAATCATATACACCCTATCTTTAAAAAATGAAATGAGAGCAAGTTAAACATTTCATTAACTAACAATTTCTAAATTTATATGGAAAAAATGACTTGGCTACAAAATCTCTCGATTTTGTAGCTAGTCTTATTATTGGTAACATAAATCCAAATTGATATAAATTGATTAAATAAATAGCAAATAAAGAATGACTTTAACAAAAATCAATCTTACCATTTGACTAATAATAAAAATTGGATCACGATATCTCAGAATTTATCACAGCCTTTACATTGTCATCGTTTTTTATAACAATATTACATGTCCTTTTTAGATGCTTCACTTGCCTTTGTGCATTGGCCTTGATTTAGCAGTTTGCGTTTTCCAATGATTCATCGAGAGTCGTGAGAGTTTTGAACTTTGCTTGGAGAATGGAATGTCTGTATAGTACTACCCTATCCAATGCAAACAAACTTCACAATGCACAACAGGGGCATGTAATTTTGTGCTAAAACATCCACGCTACCCATTGTCATCTTTTGACCGAGATTAATGCCTATAAACCCCTTGCTATCTTTTATACATGGTGGGATATTATTGACATAATCGAATGGTTGGTCTGGTTTGCAACAAATCAGATCTTCCTGTTCTAGAAACCTTTCAATCTCAGAGTCGAAATCCTCATGGATCTCAATCAAATTGATCTATCTCACATGAGGCTTGGATCTATTATGCAGACTCCTTGAAATGAGTCGACCATCCCTCTTATTATGAAACCCTAACATTGCTTGATTCTTCTTTGACTATTTGCGAAGGTTTTTATTGTCAGACTTTATAGTAGGGTTAGGGTAGAAAATTGGTTCATGCACAACAATTTTAATAAACTCAGAACTAACATTCTATTGTCCACATAAAAGCTGATAGGGTAATGCCTCTTCATGGGGGTTTTCATCCAAAAAATATGGCTTGCCGCTTGAGAGATCAAGAAGTTTTTATATCATAGGTTTATCCACCACAGGGGTTTCTACAAGAATTTCTGTAACAAAACCATTTCGAGCTATAAACCCATCCCAATCATCACCTAGGGTTTTCAAATGATGAACGAACAATAATTTAATCAAACCATGGTGAAAGAGGCTAGAATCTAGATTATTCTTCTTGTATCTCTTCGACATTTTATACAAACATCTTAGCAGGTAAAACAAGATATTTAGATGGAAGCCAATAAAATGCATGAGCAATCTCACATGGTAAAGGAAGACCAATCCATAACGGCCTTCACAGTTAATAAATTGTTTTAAAAATGCTAACAAACCATGCCATTTAACCTTGAGTAGGGAGACCAGAATACCTTTGTCACAACAGTCTATTTTTCTAGAGGTGATGAAAAGACTCCAGGGTACTTCGTCCAATTTCAAATTTTTAAACCACTTTTGACTAGTGAGAGGGAGCCCTGTTGCTTCACTCAAAAAATCTTTGGTGATATCCAACTGAATATGACCCACCTTTTCTCTATATCCATCAAATGTAAGGGTGAATTATTTGGCCACTTGCAAGTTATACCCCTGGAACTTCTTAATAAACATATCCCATCCCTGGATCTTCAGATCCTCACTTGCATCATCATAAAGCAACAATGTTTGAGAGCCATTCGGCTCTACTCAGACAACAGGGTCCATTACAGGCTCAAACAAACTATAGTAAGGGAGACTTGAACTAAATGTGGGCTAAGGAGGTAGCAGTAAAAGAGGCGAGTTTGATCTGATACCATGGAAACAAAACTAGTAACAGACTAGTGTGACCATAACATAAGCACAAGGGTTTTAGTCATGAAATTCGAGCATTTCTGGTAATGAACGTTTTGAGTACAAAGCATAACACAAGACCTTAGCTCATAATGAGAGGCCTGTCACTTCAAAATTCCAGCTAAAACAAAGTACAAGATATGATCCTGGTGCATTTAATTGCCATGACATGTGATAGGTTGACTAGATTTGCAAAGGTTAGGAGAGGATACGTTTTTACAATCCAAATGCAAATCGAAAATTTAATATCAAAGTTGATTTACCAAGAATTTAAATGAACAATGTTATATTCCAAATGCAAATCAATATAGGTATCATATCGATCTTGAAACAAACTCAAAAGGAAAATCATCCCAAAATTGAATAGGAAGTAGATACAAGTCACAGTGAACTTTTTAGCAACCAAGTAATGGATAGAGTCATAATGCAAAATTAAGTTTAAATGCTTGATTCATGCTTACATTCATGAATAAATCATAAAAACACAAGATAAATGTAAAACAAATAATAATCAAACATCTTTTTAATAATTGAATAATCACCCTCAAATAGTAATATTTACAGGTTGAGGCGTAGGCAGCTACAAGAGTTGTCACTTGTCATTGAAAAAGCAAAAAAATGTAGGGCTTCCAACAATGGCAACTTACTAGGAGAAGAATTTATCTTTGCATCACCAATGAGTTCATGTCAGGACTGATTAGAATGATTAAAAATCGAACAACAGCTGAAGGAAATCAAACATCTCAATAAAATTCCAACAATCATCACACGATCTAGCTTCAGATATCTTACTGTTAAGATGAAATCTGGTGACAAATATTAATTATGAGAGCAACGATATTCAAGCCAATGGATCCGATATTGTTGATAGGTCCACTTCTACCATAAAACATCCATAGCCTCGATAGGGATGTCAATTACCCCACTCTGACGCCTCTACCATGTCCAAGAATTTTCTATACAAAATGAAGGGCAGTTATGACCAACATCAAAATTTATACCTGATAATTTTCTTGAACCCGACATCACTTCGCTGTAGCGGGCCTGTTCAGTACCCCAACAAAGTTGTCTTGGCATCATGTATGCATTTACCCACTACTAGCAGACTTGTTCAGTATATTGACGGGTTTACAGACACTTCCCACAACTCTCTGGGAATTATTTACAATTTTGATATAAATTTAATGATATTCAGAAGAGCGGGGTGATACTGAAAATTTCAGTTTTCAGAACACTTGATATTGTCTAGCCTTTAATTTATTGCTTAATAACCTTCATTATGATCTGAAATTAGTTTTCTGATGAGACTAATTTTTCAAAGAAAGGGAGGCATACTTGAGTTGTTTTGTTTAAAACAGGGACAACGTAAAGAGCTTTAATGATGGTCGTGTCTACTCATAATTATAAAGTGAAACCATGAAACCTATCATGAACAGAAAACTTCTTTAGCTAGTCTGCATTTCAGGAATTTACAACATTGATGCTCTGACAGACCTTGAATTTTACTTCATAATAAGGCATTATGGTTTCCCTTCATGAAATAAAAGGTGACATAGACATAAGTTTAACCAGAAATCAACGAAAACAAACAAAATGAAAAGAACCAAAAACATGAAAACAAAAGTAAATCAAATAGAAAAATTATGTACAAAGGTGGATCTGGAAACATCAAGAAAAATACCTTTTGAGAGCTTGGCCATTCACTGGGAAAGTTTCTAACTGTCCCTCCAAACTGTGTAGATGGAAAGAGATGGGGCCTAATTTTTTAGCAATTACGAAAGGCCCCAACCATAGGTTTTGGAACTTGGTGTGTTCCCCTTTTCCTTCGGGAGGCTTATCCCATTTGAGGACTAGGTCTCCTACCTCAAAGTTTCTATCTGAAGAAGAGCTTGAATCAAACCATCCTTTCACAATCTGCTGATGTTGATCTAGCCTTTCTTTTGCTTGTGTTCTAACTTCTTCTAGTTTCAACAAAGCATTAATTCGACCTTGAAGAGGAGCACATTCCTCTTCTTGAACTTTCTGCAATAATTGCAGAGAGGGAAGCAAAACATGAGGAGGGAGAATTGCTTCTCTTCCATAAATGAGGAAGAAATGGGAATTACCAATAGAGGTTTTTGGTGTCACCCTATCAGCCCAGACTGCATTGAAAAGCGTATTGTGCCAACTTTTGTGGTTTTCAGAAACTATCCTCTTGATGTTTTTTATCATTTTTTTATTCATTGATTCTGCTAGGCCATTTCCTTGGGGGTAATATCTAGAAGAATACTTCAGTTTGATCCCTTTTTATAAAGAAAAAACACTCACATTGAGGGGTGTAAAGTAAGAAGCATTATCAAATACCAAACATTCAGGAATGTCGAATCTAGTAATGATATTTGAGTTGAGAAAAGAAATTACCTGATTAGTGTTCACCAGTTTCAGCGTTGCAACCTCGGACCATTTGGTAAAATAATCCATTGTTGTAATGATGTATTTATGTTACTGTGAAGAGTCGGGGTTGATTGGCCCTATGATTTTGTTGGTGTATAAATATGTTCAATATATATCTTACACTCATTTAAATGTCAATCCGAGATTCGTAATCAATAGAGTTGATGCACTATATGTGTCGATAACATATAGGTTCCTATGTATGATGAGTATAGATCAATCAAGAAAACCATCCAAATCCAATACTTTGTTTTCACACTTCAAAGATAACACTCTTCACACAATTAAGAAATTAGAAAGAAAAAACTCATAAACAAGCATATGGTCTAAAGTTCTTGCTTAGGTGATGGACCTATTCATTGATGGCTCATGAAAGGAAAATATGAACTTTGATTCTATCTCCTATAGTAACTAAACTAAAATCAATCAACACTCTATTTTGCAATCCTTAATCTATGTTTTACACACTGTGCAAAAATTAAAGAACAAAATTCAAATAAAAGACTCTAGCTAACATGCACTCCAAAGGCTCTCTTACAAGAAACAAGATTGTCCATTTACTATCTCATGAGGGTGAAAGATGGATTTTTATCTTACTCCTGTAGTCATTCTTTTCAATATCAACTTGCAAGTTGTCTAATTATGCACACTCTTCAAATCAGAAAAGGAATTTTAATGTAACCTCACAATTATGAAAAGTTACTTTATTTCTACACGGGAAACAAGGATTTTAAATGAGATTTTCCATGTGTTGGCTCATGTAATAAGAAATATGGACTCTCAAATTGTTTTTGTACTACCACACTTTGCAAGATAAAAGATGAGATTAAAAGAACACAATTCAGAAATAAATGATCACACACAGAAATCATGAATGTTCACACACAGAAATTATAAATGATTATAAAGCTACCACTAGATTATTGTTCACATCTTTTGATGCATCCACACTTTGATTATGTTGTAACTTACAACTTATTTACATCAAACATTTCTACTCACAACTGATATGTACACAATCACTCTACAGACATACTTACAGAAATTAGATCCATGTTGCAATTATAGTAAGCTTGCCAAGTTGGATCGGTGGGCCCTTGCCAATGCCAACAGGGTAGCTTAGAGGGAACTCACAGAATAGTAAAATTTAAATAACACCTGGAGTCAATGAACTTAATCTCATATTAATTCTTCAGCAAGTTTACAAAGATGATATGTTCAGAAATCCAATCTGTAACATAACAATTCCTCTCTCTTTTGGCTTAGCCATCACTCAATTTATATGATTTTTACATTACAAATTTGGATCTAGACAATCCAATCCAAATCAAAACAATTTTCCATCAATGGAGGTCGAGTACAACCACTATCTATTCAAGGAAATGTTGTTCCCACGAATCTGGGCATGATCTTAGAAATTCTGGAAAATTGGCAAAGATTGAGGATGGATGGTTCCCGCTAAGTTGGAGGTCCACATGTGTGAGATATTGAGATTCTGGATCACGATTCTGAATGAAAATAGGGCTATGGAAAAAACCCATGTCTCTAAATTTTGAGATCAATCTTCATCGGCCCAAAAATCTAGATGAAAATCGAGTATCAGAATGTTCGTACCAAAATCCTGTAGGTCGTTGTTTAGTACCGGAATACACACAGGCTGGTACTGGATTGCATGATGACTTGTAGTAACGGAATGATGAGATAAAGTAATATGCTTCTCATGAGTCAAATTTTTAGGATTATACAAGATAAAACATTTTAATCGAATTAATTCAAGAAAGTTAAACAAAACATGTTTTAAATCATCAATTACCTCTTGTGAACATGAACTAGGTCATTAGGTATGTGTTTGGGAGTAAACGTCAAGTATGGGCTTATAACATAGGCAAAAAGGCTTGGATACAAGGTAATATAGGGCATTATACATGTCAAAATAGAGACTCAATAGATGTCGAGACCCCACTACTAAAAATATGAATCTACCGAAACAGGCTACAAAGGGAATGTTGTTTTTTTGACTCGTCCAATAGCCTTTTGGTAGATTATGCATTTACAACATAATGCATGGGAGTCCTTAAATAACGTGGGCCAATAGTACCCAGATATTAATACTTTGTGAGAAGTGGTGTCTCCACTGAAATTCCCACCGGCTTCACCTGTATGAAGTTTAGATAATACTCTTTCTGCTTCATCTCTTTCCAGACAATGCATGAGAACACTATCAAAATTCTTTCGGAATAATACATCATTTATCAACTAGAAACGTGTAGATTTTAGTCTTAGTGGTCTCCTCTTTTTTGGGTCAAGATAATGAGGAGAAGAATCGTGTGTTAAATAAAACTTAATATCATCGAGCAAAGAGTTAGCAACAACTTGTGTACAACTGATTTGTTCTCTGTCACGCTGGTTTACAGTTAAGGAATTGATTTGACTTTCTTGTTCTTTAACTGAATCAACAACTAGTTTACATAGGCCTTGACCTCTAACAATTTGTGCATGAGTTATTTTGAGGTCATATTCTTGTAATGATGTCATCCAATTTTCCCGTTTCTCACCGACATCGTTTTGTACTAACAAGTTTCTAACCGTCGGATAAGGGACAATGACTTTAGTTATGGATTTCAACAAATATGATCGAAAGTGTTTCACTACTTTAAAAACTATATAAGCCTGTTGATCTACAGTTGGGTAGTTCAGTTCAGCTCCTTTAGAAGATGATCTCATGAAGGCAATGTAAATTTCATTGATTTCAACACTCTTTTGTGTTAGGACAGAAACATAAGATTGATCAGTGGTGAAAGTGTAAAGAGTGAAATCTTGCGAGAAATCAGGGTTCATCAAGGAAGGGGCTTCCACTATGGATTTTTGGATGGAATCAAAATCTTGATTTTCCTATGGTCCCCGATGATACTGGACATCCTTTTTAATTAAATTTTGCAATGGCCTTACCATTTCTGAGAAACTTTGGACAAACCTTTTGACAAAGTTAATCTTGCCTAGAAAACACTACATGGCTTTTTTGGAAGAGGGAGGGGAGAGTTTAGCAATATCTCAAGTTCTTTCAGGATCGATAATCATTCCATATTTGGACACTATGAACCCGAGTAATTTTCCTTTCTCAACTACAAAGACTGATTTCTTAGGGTTGAGAGATATTCCATACTTGCGACATTGTTCTAGGACAACCCTAAGGTGAGACAAATGATCTTTCTTGTTTTTAGAGAAAACAGTTACATCATCAAGATAGACCACTACTAATTGATTTATGAGGCCATGAAAAGCAATGTCCATTGCTCTCTGAAAATTGGCCCCATAATTCATGAGACCAAAAGGCATCTTCATGTAGGCATAAGTGCCCCATGGGGTACGAAAAGTGGTTTTGAGCTGGTCCGAGGGAGACATTAGGACTTGGTTATATCCCGAAAAACTGTCTAACAGAGACAGTCTTTCGGAACAAGAAACTTGTTGGAGAATCCATTCCATTAGATGAATGGGATAATTATCTTTTTCCGAAGCTCAGTTCAGGTTATGAAAATTGACACAGAGTCGAATTTCACCACTTTTCTTCCTTACAGGAACTAGATTAGACACCCATTGTGTGTGTCTCACTGGGAAGATTATATTTCCATTCAGTAATTTATTTAGTTATTTCTTGATAGTGGGTTCCAACTTAAGGTGCATCTTTCTCAGCTTCCGTTGAAAAGTTTGAGTTTGATATTTCATGGGGATGACATGTTGTATAGTATTAGGATCAAATGTTTTCAGATCATCATATGTCCAAGCAAAAACGTCTTTGAGTTATTTAAACAATTTTATAAATGCAGATCGTTCTTGCTCGGAACATCCTTTTCCCAAATTAATGTTTTGGGAGTTTTCTTGAGTCCATAAGTTGACTATTTCATAAACTAGAGAAGAGTTATTTGTTGTACAATTTACTAACCCTCTAAACTTATCATGCAAGTCATAAAACGTTTCTAGTCTTAACACGAATTTTGGAATAGAGTTTACCAGATCAGACGTCAATTTGAGAGATCTAGAATCTGATATTACCGAGAAGTTGCAGAGGTTTTCTTCGTGGGTGCCTTCATCGATAACTGCACCTTAGAAAGTGTCCTCCATATGCAAGAAGTTAGTGATTTTATAATCGTCATCGAAAACTCTCCAATTGGTGATGATTTCTAGGATCTATGACCTGAACAATAATTCAATCAAAAATGCCTTCGGAGAGAGACCTTCTGCGAGAAAAAGTTTAGAAGCGACATTAGCCAACAAATCTTCTTCGGAATTATTTAATCTAGGAATGGAATTTATATTAAATGTTGAAAATTTGTGCATTAGATTCCATACATCAGTTTGGTAACTTTTTCAGATGTGGTGATAGGCAATGTATGGAATTTCTTACCTGCCTGACCACGATTTTCGAGTCACCGAATACTATTAAGTTCCTTACATCCATATCTATAGCTTTCCTAAGTCCTTGCAAAAGTGCCTCGTATTCGGCGGTGTTGTTAGTGCACTCAAATTCCAATTGACAAGAAATGAGAGTCTTATTACCTGCGAGGTCAATGAGTACACATCCTGCATTGAATCCCTCTTTGGATTTGGATCCATCGAAGTAAAGTGACCATATATGAGCTTTGTCGGAAGTGTTTGGCACATTTAGCAAAGCTGATGATTGAGTACAGACCATGAGCTCCGATTGTTTCTCTAGATCGATGATGGGGGAAGTTTCGGCCATGAAATTACCGAAAAATGTGTTCGTTCCCTGCATTTCAAGTGAATTAGTGGATGCAGTAAATGGTCCATTCGCATCATTCAAATCCATCATGGTGTGTTTGAGATAACGTTCACAATTAATCTTGATTCTATTTGGTTGTCTGTTTTCTGGCAGCCACAAATGAGACCAATCTGTGGCAAAGTAACCATGTACTTGCTTAGACCAATCCCTGCTCAAAAAAAAACCATAGACTTTGGGGATGTCAACAACAATTATGTCAATAATTTGGTGAACCTTAGGATTAGAATATAGCCTAACCAACACATTCTTTAGTTCACCGATTACCTTAACGTTCGTCCGATCGAGATGAATGATTTTAAGACTAGAAGGTTGAACTTGTTCGTTAATTTTTTGGCAAATAGATAAAGAAATCACATTCGATGATGCACCAGAATCCACCATAAAATTATGTACATTTCTATTAAAAATTTCAAAAGTTAATAAAAAAGGTGGGACATTTTTGCGAGTATTAATAGGAAAATTTTGTTGATATTTAGTCGTTATTCCTGAATTTTTTTTATCTACATTTGATATAGTTTGTGCCGTCAGATCCCTTTTATCTGGGGGTACGAATGTCATTTTAGTAGGGATATTTTGGGTTTTTTTAGAATTGATTTCTACAATTTTCTTGTTGTTCAGAACGTTGTTTTTACTAGTTTCTGCGATGTTCAGAAGCATTTTCTGCAGAATAAGAGGAAATTTCAAAAGTTCAAAAACATAAATATTAGCCCTTAGTTTTTTCAAGTCTTCAATCAAATCATATTCTAAAACAGGGGATGCTAAATTCTATTTTATTTCAGTTTGTTTCGATTGTCTCAGAAGCACATTATTACTCATTTCGGAAGAGATTTTACTCTGTGTTTTGCTTCTGGTGTTGTAATGATGGACAATTTCAAAGTTTGCTTGAAAAATATTGTCAGAGAAGTGCCCGAATATATTGGGAGATGACTCCTCTTCTTCAGGTAGTTCTTCTTCAACTATGCCTGCAAAATTTTTAGGGGGAACAGAGTTATCATGTGCTTCAAGGATAGTTTGTAAAGCGCATTGTAAGCTTTCAAAATTAAGACCTTCTGAGGTCAGATTTGGTCGTTTGGGGGGAAAAGGTTTTATAAAAGGAGGTTTAAAACTTCCTTTGCTTGAGGATGACTCTTTGGCCGATCTCTTCAAGTCTAAGACTTGATTCGATAATCTTTGGAAAACCTTTTGCAAACTTTCTAAGTCTAGATTTTCTAGTTGGCTTTTGGCTTGGGGAGGCCTTGCAAGGATTTCAAAATTTTTTTTAGAGGATGAAGTTGTTTCAGCTTCACTATTGAGATTTTATTTCAAACTTAATATTTCCTTTTCGATTTGTCTTGCCTCTTCGAAGGCTTCGAGTAATATAGAATTTTTAGACCTCTTAACCCAAATTGTTATATTATTATGTAGGGCCTTGGTGTAATATGTGACAATTAGACTTTCTACAGGCCTTGAATCTGCGGGAATTCGATTCTTTAACATGAGGAATCTTTGGTTAAAATATTTTACTTTCTCCTTAGGGTTCATTTTTAGGTTGGATAGTTCCATCACCAAGACTTCTGTGGTTTTATCGTCTCCAAACTTCTCTAAGAAACAAGTTTCAAATTTGTACCAAGAGACAATGGTTTGGGGATGCTGGGCGAAATACCATGTAGAGTCATTTCCCTCAAACGTATAAGGAAGGTGTCTACATACTACAGATTCATTCTCTAAACTTCAGAGTCTAATGGCCAACATGAATTTCTTTATGTGATCTCCAACAGATTGCTTAGAATCTAGAACAAATTTAGGTAACCATTTCCCCAGGTGTTTTGGCAATGAATTTTGGGGTCCAGGTACAGCCACAAAATCTTAATCAAGCCATGGCCTGATGTGATTGTTTTGGTTTTCCATAGGTGTAGGTGGTGTCAAAGGCTGATATGGTTCAGATGAGGAATTGCCTTCGTCAGAAGATTCTCCTCATGAAGAGGATGGATATGAATGAGGTGGGGAAGGTGGAATACTAGATCCTCTAGCTCGAAGAGTAGGTGTATGGTCAGGATATATGGTATTATCTCCTAAAGAATCTAAACAAAGACCATTGTCTTCAAGTTTCTCTCGGATATTCGATAAATCTACAGGTTGATTGATAGGCCTACCAGGTTGTCTGATACGGGCCAAATCACTGTGAGTCCTTAAGAGTGATTGATGAACAATTTATTGTATGTCAGCCCCTTGAGGGTTTGGTGTTACTAGCTCAA
>ML791895.1:245968-270873 GCA_009831015.1 Picea engelmannii
ATACACCCTGTCCTGGAAAAACAAAATGAGAGCAAGTTAAACATTTCATTAACTAACAATTTCTAAATTTATATGGAAAAAATGACTTGGCTACAGAATCTCTCGATTATGTAGCCAGTCTTATTAATGGTAACAGAAATTCAAATCGATCTAAATTGATTAAAGAAACAACAAATAAATCATGACCGTAACAAAAATCAATCTTACCATTTAACTAATAACAAAAATTGGATCACAATATCTTAGAATTTATCACAGCCTTTACATTGTCAGCCGTTTTTATAACAATATTGTCTATCCTTTTTAGATGCTTCGCTTGCCTTTGTGCATTGGCCTTGAGTTCACGGTTTTCATTTTCCAATGATTCATTGAGAGTTGTGAGAGTTTTGATCTTTTCTTGGAGAATGGGGATGTCTGTATAGTACTGCCCTATCCAATGCAAACAAACTTCATAATGCACAACAGGAGAAATCTTTTGAGCAAGTGTGTAATTTTGTGCTAAAACATCCATGCTACCCACTTTCAGCCTTTGACCTAGCTTAATTCCTATAAACCCCTTGCTATATTTTAGACACGGTGGGAGATTATTGACATAATCGAATGGTTGGTCTGGTTTGCAACAAATCAGATCTTCCTATGATAGAAACTTTTCAATATCAGAATTAGAATCTTCATGGATCTCAATCAAATTGATTGAGCTCACATGAGGCTTGGATCTATTACACAGACTCCTTGAAATGAGTCAACCATCCCTCTTATTACAAAACCCTAACATTGCTTGATTCTTCTTTGAGTGCTTGTGAGGGTTTTTATTGTCGAACTTTATAGTAGGGTTATGGCAGACAATCGGTTCATGCATAGGAGTTTTAATAAACTCAGAACTAACATTATGTTGTGCACATAAAAGTCGATCAGGTAATGCCTCTTCATGAGGTTTTTCATCCAAGAAATCTGGCTTTCCACTTGAGATATCAAGAGGTTTTTCTATCATAGGTTTATCCACCACAGGGGTTTCTAAAGAAATTTCTGTAAAAAAACCATTTCGAGCTAGAAACCCATCCCAATCATCACCCAGGGTATTCAAATGATGAACCAATAGTAATTTAATAAAACCATGGTGAAAGATGATAGATTCTAGATTCTTCTTCTTGTATCTCTTAGACATTTTATACAAACTTCTTAGCAGGTAAAATGACATATTTAGATGGAAGCCAATAAAATGCATGAAAAATCTCACATGGTAAGGGAAGACTAGGCCATAACGACCTTCACAGGTAATAAATTGTTTTAAAACTTCTAATAGACCATGCCATCTAACCTTGAGTAGGGAGACCGGAATACCTTTTTCACAACAGTCTATTTTTCTAGAGGTGACGAAAAGACTCCAGGGTACTTCGTCCAATTTCGAATTTTTATACCACCTTTGACCAATGAGAGGGAGCCCTGTTGCTTCACTCAGAAAATATTCATTGATCTCCAACTGAATATCACCCACCTTTTCTCTATATCCATCAAATGTTAGGGAAAATTATTTGGCCACTTGCAAGTTATACCCCTGTAACTTCTTAATAAACATATCCCAACCCTGGATCTTCAGATCCTCACTCGCATCATCATAAAGCAACAATGTTTGAGAGCCATTCAGCTCTACTCGGACGATAGGGGCCATTACAAGCTTGAACAGACTGTGGGCTAAGGGGGTAGCATTAAAAGAGGCAAGTCTAAGTTGATACCATGGAAACAAAACTAGTAATAGACCAGCGTGACCATAACATAAGCATAAGGGTTTCAGTCATGAAATTCGGGAGTTTCTGGTAATGAACATTTTAAGTATAGAGCATAACAAAAGACCTTAGCTCGTAATGAGAGTCCTGTCACTTCAAACTTCCAACTAAAATGAAGTACAGGATACGATCCTGGTGTGTTTAATTCCCATGACATGTGATAGGTAGAATAGATTTGCAAAGGTTAGGAGAGGATACGTTTTTACAATCCAAATGCAAATAAAAAATTGAATATCAAAGTTGATTTACCAATAATTTAAATGAAAAAAATGATAGTCCAAGTGAAAATCAACATAGGTTTTATATTGATATTCAAACAAACTCAAAAGGAAAATCATCCCAATATTGAGTAGGAAGTAGATACAAGTCACAATGAACCAAGCAACCAAGCAATGGATAGAGTCATAATGTGAAATTAAGTTTAAATGCTTGATTCATTCTTATAATCATGAATGAAGAATAAAAACACAAGATAAAAGTAAAAAAAAGAATAATCAAACATAGTTTTAATAATCGAATAACCACCCTCAAATAGTAATATTTACACGATGAGGCATAGGCAGCTATAGGAGTTGTCATTTGTCATTGAAAAAGAAAAAACATGTAGGGCTTCCAATAGGAAGGTGAAGGTGAAAGAGAAATCGAGGGTCCATCGTTGGAATAAAAATTAATTGTTGCACCAATCAAAGTGAAGAAAGTCAACATTGGGACAATTGAGAACCCTAAAATGGCCAACATTGGAGACTAGTGGGATGAGAAAATAGTGGAAAGTATAACATAGTTACTGTGCAAGTACAATGACTTGTTCCCAACAACGTTCACATAAATGAAAGGCATAGAATGAGATCTAGGAGAAATGAAGATACCACTCAGTGTTGAGGCAAGACCGATCAGACAACGACCATATAGACTAAACCCGATATATAATCAAAAAGTCAAGGTTGAGATCGATAGGAGGTTGGAGGCTAGAATCATAGAACCTATAGAGGAATTTGAATGGGTAAGCCCAATGGTAGTTCAGGATAATAAACAATGGGGGATAAGGATATGTGTTGAGTTGAGGAAGTTGAATTATGTATTCCTACATGACCCATTCCCTACTCCCTTCACAGATGAAGTGTTGGAGAATGTAGGAGGACATGAAGCTTATTCCTTCATCGATGGATTCTCAGGATACCATCAGATAAAGATAGAACCAAAAGATAGATAAAAGACCATTTTTTCCATGTAATGGGGATCCTACCAGTATACAGTCATGCTGTTTGGATTGAAGAATGCACCAACAATATTTTCTAGAGTAGTTATAGAGACATTCAAGGAATTCATCCACCAGTCTCTAGAGGTATATCTGGACAATTGGACAGTCTATAGTCTCTTGAAATACCATGTAGAGGTCCTTCGGATAATGTTAGAAAGATGCAGGAAGTGTCATATATTGTTAAATATCAATAAGTGCATCTTCGAAACACCTTTTGGGATACTATTGGGCCATATAGTATGCAAGCAATTCTTTCTAGTATATCCTACCAAGATTGCAGTAATTGTTAACCTACCACCACCAAAAATATTATGCTAATTGAGAGAGACAATGGGACATATAGGATACTACAGGATGTTTATAAATGGTTATGCATAGATCATCGTGCCAATGGGGAAATTGCTAATAAAAGAAAGTAAGTTTCATTGGGATGAGGACTGTCAACCCAGATTGGATACCCTGAAAGAGAAGATGGTAACTGCACCAATATTGGAATTCCTCAATTGGGAAAATACATTACATGTACATGTGGTTGCATCAGACATAGCACTTGGAGCTATTATAGTGCATTCAGGAGCAGGATAATTGGACCATCCTATAGCATTTGCTCGTAGAAAACTGTCAGGATCGGAGAAAAATTATAATACCACAGAAAGGGAAGGCTTAGTGATGGTCTATGCTCTTCAGAAATTCAATCATTATTTATTGGGGAAACATTTAAATATGCTCAAAGACCATTCAACGCTCAAATACCTCTTCAACAAGCCAGTGTTGGGGGGGAGAATTTGTAGATGGTTATTGATGTTCCAGGAATTTGACTTTGAAATGATAGTCAAACCAAGAAAGTCGAACATAGGACCTGATCACCTATTGAGGATAACAAATGGGGAGGAACCTATGAATATGGAGAAAAAATTTCGCAAATCACAGTTGTTTTCAGTCCATATAGCCGATGAATAATTCATAGACATCATCCAGTACTTGAGTACAGGGACTGCACCACAGGAATTCAACACTGCACATAAGACAAAACTAGTAGTCAAGGATGCATACTATTAGTTGATTGTAGGACACTTATATAAAATGGGTGTAGATAGCATGTTGAGAAGATGTGTGCTATACCATGAAAGACCTAGGATTTTAGTAGAATCCCATGAGGGAATAGCAGGAGGACATCATGCAGGAAAATCTCTCGCGTAGACGGTATTGCACGGAGGACTATGGTGGATGATTGTTCATAGAGACTCAAAGGAGTACTTCCAGAAATGTGATGTATGTCATAGGGTTGGTAAACCAAACATAAGGGACGAGATTCCCCTGAGACCACAAGTAACATTGCAGGTATTCGACAAATGGGAAATAGATATTTTGGGACCAATTAACCCACCAGCAAAAAGGTTAGGATTGAGGTACATTATCACTGTGATAGAATATATAACAAGATGGGAAAAATAAGCTCTAGTAAAATATTGCAGTGAAAAAAAAAATCACACTTCTTGTTTGAGAAAGTGATCACTAGATTTGGCTTTTGAAGGATTTTGATGAGTGACCAAGGCACTCACTTCATTTAAAAAACTATTAGGGCTATGATTGAGGAGTTTTAAGTTTATCATCAAAAGATTACATCATATCATCCTCTGGAAAATGGAATAGTGGAAGCCTTTAACAAAATCCTCGAGAATGTGATAACAAAGATATGCAACATCAATAGGGACGATTTAGAATTCAAGATACTAGAAGTATTGTGGGCGTATAGGACCACATGAAAAAAATTGACAGGACAGAGACCATTCATATTGGTGTATGGACAAGAAGCAGCGGTTCCATTAGAAATTTGGTACCTAGTCTGCACGTAGCAGCAATTACAAACATGACAATGTTAATTTCCTGAGTAGTTATGAATATAACTCTCAAAATAAACCCCCAATATCAACAATAATAATCCAAAACATTCACCAAATACTGAACACAAGAAATAGAGAAAACCCTTGAGGTAGGGTAACACCATATATTATTCCTTATGGAAGGAATGCACTCCTGAAGCAATACTTGCTTGTTGCAATGAAAATATTCTTCACTCTGTTTCATTACATTTCTTACACTTCTTTATATATTTCTCTCTATATCCTATTAACCTTCTAGAGAGCCTTCTCACATTTATTAAATTTAACTACCAGATGGGCCTTTATTAATATAGTGGACCTAGTCCACCGTACATTGAGTGCCTACATTTTCATATATTAAATGACTTCAACTAATAATACATAACCACATTTCCATTGGGTACCTCCCTAGGTATAATACATTCCATCTCCTTTCACATGTTTCATCCTCGAAACATGATAAGAAACCATACAATATGATCGGCTAAGCAATGTAGCCAATTGGCGCCAAGTACGACCATCCTTCCATCCTAATGGAAGTTGATCATGATGTCCATATTTTTCCTTGCCACCTTGATCTTTCTCTGCATATGTCAGGGTTGCCATGGGATTTTTTCTATAGCCTGA
Organism: Picea engelmannii; assembly: GCA_009831015.1. NCBI lineage: Eukaryota > Viridiplantae > Streptophyta > Pinopsida > Pinales > Pinaceae > Picea > Picea engelmannii. Next base: position 251,521 of record ML791895.1, read on the forward strand.
GCTCCTACAGTAGTGCCAGTAGTCCTCCATGCACCTCTTGATCGGTTTCTTGTATGGTGCCCTGTTGGTTCATAAATGTGTTGATGCACACACCCTTTCCTTGATGACTTTTGTGTCTCTATATGATTTTAATGACAATATACAACAATTTTATGAATATGTTCTTTTTTCTTCAAATCTTCAACACGTTGTGCCTTTGATTCAATGACCACCTTAGCTTCCTGATTATGTCCTTCGTGTAGTTTTTCTTCATCTCATTCTATATAATCTACCTCTGATTCAACTTCATACTCAACAATAAATTCTTTGCTAGCCTCCATGGGCCCATCTTTCTTACTAAGAGACACATCCTGCAATGTGATTTTCTTTTTATTGTACCACAACTTCAAAAAATTCTTTTGCACATTAATATTAATGGTACCCACTGATTATATCCAGGGATATCCCCAAAAAATATCCACTTCAAACATATTCATAACATAAAATTCTGAATGCAACACATATTTATCCATACTAACCTTCAAATCCTTAAAAATTTGAACATTTTTACCCTCAACATGTGTGATTTGGATATTCTTGGCAGGAATTTGCAATCTATTAACAAACTAAACATTGCTAAAATAACATTGTCAACTAGGGTTAATATAAATAATGACATTTTCTTTGTGAATACAACCATGAACCTGTAATATAGATTTTCCACCTGAAAATAGACTCTTGTTTCTCCCTTTAGCAGCATGAGACCATTTATCTAAAAGAAAATTTTCAAGTTCTTCATTAGAAAGTGCCATCAATTGGCTATATCTATGTGATTGCCACCAAATGACTGCATCATCTTTTAAATAACATAATACCCAATGTTTCCAATCCTCTTTCGAAAATGGCTTCAAGTATTTTATGAATTCTTCAATATTAGGGCCATCATATTTTCTAGTAAAAAAATCTTTCTTGGGATAAATATTGAACAAAAACTAGCATTCAAAATAACTTACTGCAGAAAATCATAACTTTTTCTAGAAAAACCCTGAAAAACTATTGAATTTAAAATGCTCATAACTTTACTTCCCGGACTCTGTTTTGGCTGATTTGTTTTTTGAAATTGAGTATTTTTAAGAGAGGAATTCAAATACCCAATTTGTTTCATATTAATAAAATATATTTTGCATATTTTTATTCTATATATATTGTTTTTCTTTTGTATTCAGTTCTTTGGTTCTTAACAAGTGGTATCAGAGTACTTTCCTTGGCAGGAAGTGTGAGAAAATATTTTTTTTGCAAATTTATTTTTTCGGAAAAAAAAAGAGGGCCACAACATTCCAGATGATTTATGTAGGTTTTGGTGGAAAATTTGAAAAAAAATGGTTGTATATTTGATTTCCTCTTAGAAAAACACCCAAGTTAAAAACAAAACATCTGAAACAGAGTCTGAGAAGTTAAGTTATTTACATTTTAAAATATGCAAATTTTCAAGGTTTTTTTTTTTCGCGGACAGTCGCATGATTTTTCTTATTTTTGTAGCATATGGGACTGAATTTTTCAAAAACAATTGCATGTCTAAGTTCCTCTCACAATTTCACCCAATTTCAAAAAAAATCATCCAAATCGAAGCCATGGAAGTGAAGATATTGTTGATTTAAAATCAACTATTTAAAATCAACAGAGTTCATAACTTTTCATAGGGTGATCAGATTGCTACCAGATCAATACCATTGGATAAATTATTTTAAGATATTTATTTTGGTATATTTTACGTGGTTTTTCCAATGTCTATTTCCTCTTAAACCCTCAAATAAATTCTACAGATGACTAAAGAATTCAAAGCCCAATTGAATGACACATTGCATGACTTTGTAGATGGCCGCACAGACAACCTCAATGATAGTTTTCATAGTATTCAATGTTCATTGGATAGAATGTAGGAGAAATTTCTTATGGCAAACATCAGGATGAATATAATCAATAAATATATGCTTGGTATGATTTTGAGGTCGATTGTGATGACTGGTATATGGATAGTTGTCATTTCTAGGATGACAACCACTTTCATATTTGATTTGATGACTCTAATCCACCTTCTATAGAGAACATAAATGTGACAAATCAGGATCCAATGATTATTAACCATGTCCATCCTTCATATTCTATAGTGTTATTATTCCTTCAAGATTTTGCTATGACCATTTTCCACTATGTGGATGGATCTTCTTATTTGGATCCACATGACATGTGTCAGTATTTGGAGTATCATTTTGAGTTGGTTATTTGTAACACACCCGACCTCACATAGCTCGGGGACGTGCCACTCCTCAGATGCTTTATTTAGCTCTGAAACTATCTTTGTAACATTTCTAGCCTAATACAGACCAGGCCAAGCTACTCCATAACACTCTTTTGTGCTCAAATACCAATTGTAACATCCCCAACCATTCATGTAGAGCCATGCTACGCTGGAGAACACATCCATTCTCTATGCGAAACATACTGTAACATACTTATCATCCTAACTAATTTATGTCTCATATAATTTTCTAACTGCATGTAATTAAAACATATGCACACATAGAACTCTTATGGAAGCTTAATATATATAAAACGTGAAAAGATAAATACGCTATGTAAATGCATGGGTTCACACTGAAAAGAAGTAAACATATACATGCAGCATTGTTACACATCAAAATCACTCATTGCAATGATGGCTAGTGTCGTCGTGTCACAAACATCATACTGACTATGTCATCTCTCTAACGACATATTGATCGCGAGTGTCGCAAGTTTCAAATATTGATCGCAAGTGTCACAAACATCATACTGACTATGTCATCTCTCTAACGACATCGTAAGGACACTAAGACACCTCAAAGACTAGTTTTGAAGAAGGAAAATCAATTGACAGAAGAGTACAAACCTTGTGCCACTGAAAAAGCCACTAAAACATCAATTTTGGGAGGGAGCGTTGGTGATCTGTACTCCCTTATAGAGGAGAATTCCAGTTCTCTTTGCCCCTTTTGAGGGAGCGCTTTCCTTTTTTGGGTGAAATTTGGTTTGTTGGAGGAAATCAGGGGACAATCCCCTCAATATATGAAGGTAGTTGGGTTCGAATCTTGGGTCAAGGCATGATCTTAGGGGATATCCACAACTAAAGGAGAGGAATCCTCAACTTATCGAAAATATCTCTCAAGTAGTTAGGCCTCTCCAAGCCTATATAAGGAGGCCTCCTCATGGTAGAAGGATATATGAATATTGAGAATTACACCAAACTTATGATTCCATAAGTGAGATGTCATTGGAGCATAATCAGTGTAGATTACTTGAGCAAAGGGGTTGGACAAGGGGAGTTGGAAGAGGTTGTTACACCTCCATCAAAGGATTGTAAACACCTTTTACTTGTTCTCATTAATAATCAATGCTTGGCCTATTTCTTTCAAATTTATGTTTGTTCCACATAAATTTGTCTTTAATAGATAGATCTATATTTGAGATAATCTCAATAGAATAGGAAGTTATTTGTATCTTTGTTTGTTTTACAGGACCTATCGAGCAGTTTAGGATTGGAGCTCAGCTTGGATCTTGTGAGGACAAATACCATTAACAAGGTACATATCCATATTCTTCCTTTTTGCATATTATCTTAATTAGATCTAAAAAGGATGGCAGTTTCCAAGTTAAGCACTTTTCTGTCTTGGCCTTAGGAGTCTAGAGACCAAGAGGGAATCCACTTGTCCATAGGAGGATTCACCTGTAACAAAAATTGGTGACTCTTCTAGGGAGGGACATTTGAATTTTTTCATTCCTAGATCTTGATTGCCTTTGATCATTTTGATCTTATTCATACTATGTCCTTCATTCTTAGATTTGTTGATTGACCCTTCATTTCATCCCATACACTTTGGATTTCTGAACTTGCTTGAATTTTTGGATTTTTGGTTATTTTTCTGAACTTTTTGAAGCCTAGTTCTCCCCTGCCATTTCTATGAGAGTGTTAGTGCTCCCTGCCAAGCCTTCATAGAGCGTTGGAATGCTCTAGTGCCCCTTACACCAGAGCACTACCCTCTTTCTGTTTAAGATCTTGCAGGAGTTTAGTCTCTGAATCCATTTTTTATTGTTTTCATTTGTTTAGGATTCTCATCACATCAGTGTATCCTTGTTTGGGTCTCCAACACCTTGATCTATGAGAATTTATGATTCTTTGTTTGGGTTTGTGACATCTTTTTCTTCCTTACTTTGAATAACTCTTTGTCTTTGACGATTTAGAGTCAATTTCTCGTTTTCTTCTCATTTATATGGCTAAGTGAAAAAAATTTGTAATGATATTCAGATATATTTTGTACCATTCCATTTGATTTTTGAGTTATTTATCCCAATAAATTCCTAGTTTTTCATCATCCAACAACCTTCTCCCACCTTCACTAGAAACGTCCCCAATTTTCAAGCATTCTCGCTGACTTTTTTGTGCATTTTTTGGCATTTTTCTGAGTTTCTGGGAGCATCAACACCCTCCTATAGGCCATACCAGAGTGCCAACACCCCCCTACAGTGTTTTAGGAGGCGTTGCAGCACTCTTTGCACCCTTCTAGGGGAGTGCTAGTGTCTTTTTTGAGTGAAATTTCCTTCTTTTACTCAAATTGTTTATGCCTGTTTTGTGGAATTCTTTACCCAGTCTTTGTGGTTGGTTTGTGGAGTGGTTTGGTTTGGTTATTGATGGTTTTTTGTGCTTTTCACTCTCTTTTTTCTTGATTAGAGCTTGAATTCTCTTTTAGAAATGTAAAATTGCCTTTTCTAGCTATGTTTTTGTCAAGACAGTTTTGAGTGTTTTCTCTTTCTTCCTATCATTTTGTAGAGTCTTCTCTACATTTCATTGTACTCCTTGGATGCTTGTTGGTATTAGGATCCTTGAATGAGTTCTTTTTAGAACAATATTCTACTTGTTTTCTTTCAGTTCTCATTGTTTTTAGTGCATTCTTGCTTTTGGGTCATGAAACTAGCTTTCATTTGAAGTAGCGGAATTGCATGTTTTTGGTTTTTTTGGGGACATTGTGCATCTGTAATGATGAATGTTTTGTCCTTATCATAGCATAGCTTTCATAGAAATGAAAATATTTCATCTTCATCTCTTTGCATAACTTTTGAGTCGGTCAAAACACCATATTGTCCATGCCACTTTCCTTTTGAGTAATAACAACTTTAAAAATCAAAGGCTAAACTAAAATTGATTAGACATTTTTACATTTTCTGGTAGCAAACCTACTTTAGATTAGTTGTAGGGATTTGGAATAGGTGTGAAATATAAATTTCCAAATATGAAAACAAACATAGGATCTTATGTTAGGGAGCGGTGAAGTCCAATTGCTAAGTTTTGTCCTGAGAAGCCCTTCTCACACAAGGGTCAATCACGAGGTCGCATTAACACTGACAGAGTTACTCACCCTGCTTTGTTGGTCTTGGTGTAGAGATTGCATGTATTATGGGGGTCGCTTGAAGGTATACCCATAATGATGAGTGGAAGCCTTTCAAGTTGATTTCGGGTTAGATACCCTGACCTTGCACGTGGATCAGACTGTCGATTTTTTCCCCAGGAATCATTGTTGTAGTTGGTAACCTTAGTGTCCTATCTCTTTAGGGTCTTTACACAAGGTGACTGTGGAGGGGAAATTATTCAGGGTACCTAGAATCGACGTTGGAAAAACTCACTTGGGCTCCTTGGAGTTTATACCCACTATTATGTGTGGGATCTTGCACCAGGGTGTAAGTCCATTAAGAATGTCGTCAACATAACTTTTCCACCAACTCTATGCCAGCCCCTTATTACTTTGTTCCTGCGACGATGGATTTCATCACCAACTAGTTTGCTCATTGTGAGAAGGTTTTGTTTGATTGCTTTCTTACTAGATTTTTAGAATGTGTTCTTTATTCTCCCTAGAAGAATCTAGGTTGGACTTTTATTTTTATGGCATTAGTTCCCAGAATGACCAATGAAGTAACCCATTTTCTAGGGTAACTCTTTGTTTTTCCTTCTTATGAAAACGTTGGTCCTCCTTAAATTGCTACTTTGAGCCTTTCGGGTCTCATAATTGGGTTACCGGTATGGTTGTTTTCCACTCTGGTGATCTTGAATGCGGGTGCTTCAGATGTAAGCACACCACCCACACATCAACCTCATGTTGACCTCTCTCCTTATTCACCCGTCATGTCTCCTTCCATTTCTCCTTCTTCGCCTAGTGAAAGCTCTCAAGTGAGTAGCCAGATTGATAAGAAGAAGAAGAAATAGAAAGAGAAGAAGAAGAAGAACCAGAAAGAGACCAAGCCTCCAACTACATCAAATGTTGGATCTAATAAACTAGCTATTGTTAAAAGTACTGGGAGTGTTGATAAGGTAGATAAGGTTAAAACGAAGAATATGAAACCCAAATTCCCTTGTAGTCTTTGTAAGGGTGACCATTTTCTAAGGGCTTGCTCGGGTATTCCCAAGGTTTTAGAAATGTGGTCTTCCACATCATCGTCCCCTGTTGGTCATGTCGATGATACCCCATCAACTAGTGATGTCAAGGTTGGTAAGAAGAAGACAACTGTCAAATTCCCTTGCATGTTATGCGAAGGTGACCATTACTCTCACCTTTGTCCTCGTATGGATGATGCTTCTTCTCTTTTGGAAAATATTAAACTTCCAACTGGTTATCGTAGGCTTTCACCCAACCCATCGTTAATTGATGGAATGGTCAATCTGGTTCCATCCCCGGTTAATCCAGTTGATCAGGTGGTTAATCTAGTTTCATCCTCGGTTGAACCACTCACCAAAGTAGTTGATCCAGTCCCTTCATCGATCAGCCCCACTTTTCATCTGGAAAGTGAAACCCAAATGACTGATCCATTCCTGTCATTGTTTAGTCCCATCCTTCATCCAAAGTGTGTCAAAGTGGTCGACCTGACTCCACCATCGATCGATCCCACTCCTCCTCTGAGAAGTGTCAAAGTGGTTTCTCTCATTACTTCATTGGTCAATCCCACTCCTCCTCTGACGAGTGCTAAAGTGACTGATATAGTTCCTTCCTTAGTCAGTCCCACCCTTCATCTGAAGAGTGCCAAAGTGGTTGCTCCGATGACATCATCGGTCAATCCCACTCTTCCTCTAATGAGTTCCAAAGTGGTTTCTTCAGTTAGATCATCAATCAATCCCACTCTTCCTCTGAAGAGTGCCAAGGTGGTTGATCCGATCTCATCACCGATCGATCCTACTTTCCCGTTAGAGAGTAAACCCGATTCTTCCCACGTTTTTCTCATTGAAATAGGATCTACCATGCCTAGGGGAAATCCTCCTTCTCCTACGAAAACCCTTCCAAGTAATGAGGCCATCCTTTTTTATTGGGGTCTGCTAACTGGACCTCATCTTCCCTCTCACATGATTTTCAAGATTATAGTAAAATTTTGTGGTCGGGACGTTCCTCTTGCACTGATAGATGAAGGTTCATCCATTAGCATTTTGTCCTCTATTTCTTGGCAAGCTTTGCGTTATCCTAATCTTGTGCCAGTTACCCAGACTCTGTTCGATTTTAACATAAGAACCCGTCACCTTTAGGGATCCTTCCTCAGTTTTCGATAACTTTGGGAGGGAAAACTATCTTTATTAATGTTATGGTAGTCGAGGACCCCTTGGATTTTGATTTACTCCTTGGGCAAGATTATGTATTTTCCATGAAATCTATTGTGTCCACTCTCTTTCGTGTAATATATTTCCCTCACAATGGGATAATTGTGGCTATTGATCAACTTGCATGCGTTAATCCTTCATTGAGTACCAACCTAATGACCTACCTAAATGGGCCTTATATGCAGTCGGTATCACCTCTGCCACAAGTCAATTATGTAGCATTGTCTCCCATGACCTCAACTTCTAATGATTTGGATCTGGTAGTTGACATGGTGATCTCTTCGGTAGGGCTAATGGAGCCAGATCTCCTTACCCTTGACAATACCCTCAAAATCCGTTCCTTCCAAAGATATCTTCTTCCATCCAGTGAAGATCTCTTGGAAGCCATGACCGAGTTTTGTCCCTTTACATGTTTTCCTTCTAGAGAATTATCCTCTTGGAAGCCATGATTAAGAAGAGGTTACAAGCATATTTTTTCCTCTCTGTGGAAAGCTCGTTAAAAAATGAAACAGAAGCTACGAGCATAGTTTTTCTCTCTGTGGAAAGCTCGTTAAAAAATGAAACAGAGGATTTGAGCATATTTTTCTTTTCTGTAGCAAGCTCGTTAAAAAATGAAACAGAAATATGGGGATTGAACACGGAGCCTTGAGCATATTTCTTTTACTATGTCAAGCTCATTAAAAAATGAAACAACCACCTCTCCTGTCAGGTCGAGTCTTTCACCAGATCTTGTATATGTCGAGTCAAGTCTTTCATTAGATCTCGTATTTAAACCTTAATTTCATCCACCTATATCCTTTTTCTCCATCTAGTACAGAAATTCATGACAACCTCAAATTTGGGGAATCAATTGAAGCTTGGGTGGAATGTCTCCAGCCTTTGATGATCATTCAGGAGTTAAGCCAATAGCTTTCAAGCTAGGGGCAGAGTACCCAGCTTAGTCTTTTTTCTTTCTCATGCTCGAAAAAACATGAGAATGTAATCGAGTAGACTTTTATCACTTTTTCAAACTCATAAAGGTTATATGAAAAGAAACCCCCTCGAGTCTTCTTTAAACTCTTTTCAGACTCTCTAAACGTGAAAAGATTGTCGAGTGATCTTTCTTCCTTTCCTACTTGTTAAAAGGTTTGAAAGGGCATCTTTTGAGTGATAATTTATCTCTTTTTTGGCCTCACGAGACTAACATTATGAAAAAGGACAACATTGGAGTCGTCTTTAAGTTTTCAGACTCTCTAAATATGAAAAACCACTAAGTTTACCTTCTCTGGACTCGTTAAACAATCATACATTGAAGGGCCCATACAGGACCGAACCCTTACTTCTTCCAGTTTGTTAAACAAAGGATGAGGGACTTATCGAAGGTGAGTCATATCAAGCATGTGTTACCCTCCTTGATCTCGTTAAATTAAAAAGAGGTACTCGTCTATCTGGATGGGGGAAAAATTGAAAGAAGCAAGCCAAGCAGTTTTTGAGAACACTACCAGTAACTCTTACGGTCTCCCTTGAACACGACACTTTATCTTTCCGCGCATTTTAATCCACTAAACCTCTGCACTGAGCCAATCCTATGAGTTTATTTTACTCCTTTGGGTAACCTGACGAAAGTCACAACATCCACTGCATCATCAAGTTTTGGTCCATGTCACATTTCTACTATTGTGCCTCAGTGTTCAAGGGAAGTATCTACCTCGAGAGTCATCCATCACAAATATCCTATTTCAATACATGTGTCAGTCCATGTTCATTTGATCCACCAATTACATATCTATGTCTTTTTCATGTTGTTGATGGGGGATACATCAAGGCCCTCCTTCGACGAGTCTATTCCTGTCGACTTCAACACATTATCTAGGAGTTAGACTTAGAAACCAATTAGTACTTTGGGACCTTCATGCCTTAATGGTAGGCCTCCTCATATCTGACAATGGGTTTACATCATTGACCCCTGATCGGATGATTCCATGGATGTTCAACTTCATCTCATTCATTCACAATCATTGGAATGTACTAGAGTACCTTGGGAATCATTGACATCAATGGTGATCTCCCTCACACTTTTTAACAGTTTACCTCATTGACCGGTAATCAAGTGGTTTCTTCCATGTTCGACATCAGGACATCTATTCACATGGTTAGATTTGTACTACATCAGGATCAGTAAGAAGACCCTGGGTTGAGTTATCACTCTTATATATACTTTTCCTAGGTTGCGAAGGAGTTCTTTTGAACTATGAGACATATATTGTAACATAGATTCACTTTGTATTGGTCGTGGCTATGTCTTGTCATCTCGTAGATCCACTATGTATTCTTTGTGGCTACAATCAGTTCAGGTCATAGGAGTATAGATCCACATTGTATTTTCAGTGGTTGTACTTTTTATCAATATAATTATGGATCCATAGTGTATTTTATGGTGGCCATACCTAAAAATTATTTATCAGTCAAGCATAGGTATGCCTGACTTGGGTTTGAAACATGTCATAATATTTGTTTGATGGTTGTGTGCATATTTTTCCAACCTCTTTGCATCCATACCCTTTCTCAAAAAAGTCTACAAAGTACTTCATCCATCATCGTCTTCTGATTTCGCACTTTGGGGGGCAATCTGGTACACATCAAAATCACTCATTGCAATGATGACTAGTGTTGTCATTACAAATATCGCAAGTGTCACATATTGGTCGCAAGTGTCACAAGTTTCAAAAGGATCATACTGACTATGTCATCTCTCTAACAACATTGTAAGGACACTAAGACACCTCAAAGACTAGTTTTGAAGAAGGAAAATCAATTGACAAAAGAGTACAAATCTTGTGCCACTGAAAAAGCCACTAAAACATCAATTTTGGGAGGGAGTGCTCCCCTACCTACTGCCAGGGAGTGTTGGCACTCTGTACTCCCTTATAGGGGAGCATTCCAATGCTCTATGCCCCTTTTGAGGGAGCACTACCTTTTTTTGGGTGAAATTTGGTTTGTTGGAGGAAATCAGGGGACAATCCCCTCAATATCTGAAGGTAGTTGGGTTCGAATATTCGGTCAATTCATGATCTTAGGGGAGATCCACAACTAAAGGAGAGGAATCCTCAACTTCTCCCAAGTATCTCTCAAGTGGTTAAGCCTCTCCAAGCCTATATAAGTAGGCATCCTCATGGTAGAAGGATATATGGAGATTGAGAGTTACACCAAACTTATGATTCCATAAGTGAGATGTCATTCGAGCATAATCAATGTAGATTAGTTAAGCAAAGGGGTTGGAAAAGGAGAGATATAAGAGGTTGTTGCACCTACATCAAAGGATTGTAAGCACCTTTTACCTGTTCTCATTAATAATCAATGCTTGGCATGTTTCTTTCAAATTTATGTTTGTTCCACATGAATTTGTCTTCAGTAGATAGATCTATATTTGAGCTAATCTCATTAGAATAGGAAGTTATTTGTATCTTTGTTTCTTTTACAGGATCTATTGAGGAGTTAAGGATTGGAGCTCATCTTGGATATTGCGAGGACAAATGTCGTTAACAAGGTACATATCCCTCTTCTTCCTTTTCGCATATTAGCTTAATTAGATCTAAAAAGGATGTCAGTGTCCATGTTAAGAAATTTTATGTCTTAGCCTTAGGAGTCTAGAGACCAAGATGTAATCCACTTTTTAGTAGGAGGATTCACTTGTAACAAGCATATGCATACAATACCCATAAGCATACAGACAACTATTATCACGCATAGGATAAACCCATAAAAATAACATGTCAATAAAAATGCAGCATGTCTCAAGTGCTCACTAGAATAACATGAAAGACTCTGTCTCAAGTGCTCACTAGACTAACAGCCTACAGTCCCTCATTCTCCACATGCCTATCCCACCCAAGGAAGTGTGCCCCCTCTCTACTCAACAGTCCCTTGACTGTCCCACTTCCTTTCTAGGGCTTCAGAAATAGGCTGGATAAGAAGTCTCAGAGCCATGCAGTTGTAGTTAAGCACCTTCGGAAATCAATCCCCAACAATTCTCTCACCCAGAGAATTTCTCACGAGTCTGAAAACCTTCCTCTTCAATCCCCCACAGGCTTGACAACCTCCTTCTTCAATCATGCTCCCAAGCTAACAGTTACCCAACAGAAGGCTCTGGATATGGGTTCATGCAAAGTCATGAAGATACAAATGATAACTCAATGGCTGCCCATACTCCTTGATGATTGACTGTATATATCAGTGATGGATAAATCAGGGAAAATATGATGGTCCCAATGATGGAGATCCCCCAAAAATAAACTAAGTCCAACAATATGTATGCATACCCCCAACTTGACACTTGTCATGTTGGAAGCTACTTTGGCCCACTTGGCCCCAACTTAGAACTTAGGATAACATAATTATCCATACTTTATGATTTAATAAATATTAATATAATATTCCTTAACTTAGACCCTTCCCTTTCCCTAACTAGTGGAGTTTAGTCCCCCATCTCTTTTATCGTGGTTGATCTGCACGCAACGATGTATTTTATATTAAATATGAGATATGTACAAAATTAGGCACACTAGACTTTACAATCTAGGCTCTCCAGCCTAATCAAAACATAATAATCCTAACTTATAATACTGGCTCACCATCCTATAAACATATCAGACACACAAGTCTCCCTAGCCTCTACATTGCACACACTTAATATGTTGTGCGCGATATCCCAGAATGTACACACTTCCTCATTTTACTGCACGCGCTACACCGTGGAATGTGCATACCAAAATGATATCAAATCATCTCACCAACTTATGTATATTTATATTTACATTTGCAATTGGGTTCGGCCTTAGGGATATTATAATCCCCTCCCCTTATTTATGCACTGTCCTCTATGCATTATGTACCCATGTACAAATAAATTTAAAAATCCTTAAAAATATGCAGGTGTGTTGTCCGTATTGAATTCTCATGCTCCCAAGTAGCGTCCTTAGGACCATACCAGGTCCATTGGACCTTTACAATCTCTATGGCTCGATTTTGGAGCTATTTGATTTTCCGGTCTAGAATGCACACCGAAGGCACTTGAAAAGCACCTTCTTGCTCCACTTGAATCACATTCCAATCAATAACATGATTAGCATTAGGTATATATTTCTTTAGCAAGGATACATGGAATACATTATGAACAGACATAGATGCAAGCAATGCAATCATATAAGCTATTGTACCAATATTCTCTATGATTTCAAACAACCCACAATAGCGAGTTGCCAACTTTGAACAATTTCCCAACTTCAGGGAACTTCTGTTGGCTTTCACTTTCAAGAATACATGGTCGCCCACTTTAAATTCCCTGTGAGTTCTACCCTTATCAGCATAGCTTTTCTACCTGTCTTGGGTAGCCTTTAAATTTTGTTTTATTTTCAACATTTGCTCCTCCATTTCCTTGAGCAATTCTACCCCAACCACTGCTCTATCTATTGGGTTATCCTAGCTTATCGGTGTGTTATACTTTCTTCCATAAAGTTCCTCAAATGGGATCATCTTTAGAGATGCTTGGTACACATTGTTATAAGCAAACTCTACCAAGTGTAGGTAGTCTTTCCATTTTGATGGTTTATCCATCACATACATCCTGAACATATCCTCAATCACTTGATTCACCCTCTCTGTTTGTCCATCTGTTTATGGATGATAAGATGTACTAAAATTCAAATTTGTTCCAAATCCATTAAATAATCCCTTCCAAAATATTGAAGTAAATTTTGGATCTCTATCAGACACAATTGTCTTGGGTATGCCATGTAGCCTAGCAATATCCCTTATATAAACATCAACAATGTTTGTTTCCTTGTGAGTGAGCTTAACCAGATTAAAATGGGAAGCTTCAGTAAGCTTATCCACCACTACCATGATAGAATCATGTTGTTTGTTCATTTTGGGAAATTTGGTAATGAAATCCATGGTTACAACTTCCCATTTCCACTCAGGAATGGGTAATGGCTATAGAAAACTAGCTGGGTGTCTATGCTCAGCCTCTAATTTTTGACATTCCAAACATATGGAAATAAAATCAACAACCTCTTTCTTCATGCATGGCCAATAATATTGGCTCTTGATAGCTGCAATAGTTTTCTAATATCCTAGGTGCCTAGCATAAGGCACATTATGTATTTCCCTCATTATCAGATTTTTAATTCCTGAGAATTTGGTACATAAATTATGCTCCTGTATATGAGAATTTCATCCTCATCCAGTATGTATTTTTCAATTTTCCGCTCCAAATTACCTTGTATTTTTGTCACTAAATCCTTGTATTGTAATTCTGATTTGGCAGTCTCTATAATTCTATGTTTCAAATCTGATTGATACATGATAATGGTTGTAGCATGCATTTCATGCACTCTTCTGTTGAGTGCATCAGCCACTTTGTTCTCTTTCCCCTTGATATGTTTTATATCAAAGTCATATTCACTTAGAAATTCTAACCATCTGCTTTGCCTAGCATTTAAAGTTGGTTGATCAAACAAATATTTCAGACCATTGTGTTTTGTCCTCATATAAAACCTTTGCCCCATGAGGTAGTGTCTCCATTTCCTTAAGGCATTTACTATGGTTGCCAACTCCAAATCATGAGTGGCGTATTTTCTTTCATGCTCCTTTAACTTCCTTGACTCATAACATATAACAAACCCATTTTGACTGAGGACTCCACCAAGTCCCTCTTTACATGCATCTGTGCATACAATGAAGTCTTCATTTGGGTCTACTATCCTCAATATTGGAGAACTTGTTAATAATTGTTTCAAGTGTTGGAAACTCTTTTCACAATCCAATGTCCACTGAAACTTCACACCCTTTCTTTGCAATGAAGTGATTGGGTGTGCAATCTTTGAAAATCCTTCTATAAATATCCTATAGTATCCTGCAAGGACCATGAATGATCTTATCTCTTTCACATTCTTTGGCACTGGCCATTCTCTAATGGCTTCAATCTTCTCAGGGTCCATTGCTATCCCATCCTTTGAAATGATGTTCCCCAAATAGTGAATTTGCTTCTGGTAAAATGAGCACTTGCTTAATTTGGCATACAATTGATGCTCCCTTAATAATTTCAAAACCATCCTCAAATGATGTTCATTCTCTTCTTCTGACTTGGAATATATGAGAATGTCATCCAAAAAGACAACGAAAAACTTGTCTAAATATTCTCAGAAAACACCATTCATTAAGCACATGAAAAGAACTGGTGCATTTGACAACCCAAATGGCACCAGTATGAACTCATAATGACCATACCTTGTCCTGAAAGAAATATTGTTGATATCTTCCTCTTTAATCCTTACCTGATGGTATCCTGACTTGAGATCTATCTTTGAAAAGATATTTGCATCCTTCAATTGATCAAAAATATCATCAATCCTTGGCAGAGGATACTTGTTCTTTACAGTCACTTTATTCAACTTTCTGAAATCAATGCACAATCTTAATGTTCCATCTTTCTTCTTCACAAACAATACTAGGGCACCCCAAGGTGACACACTTGGGCGTATATACCCCTTCTTCAGAAGATCTTCAAGTTTCATTTGCAACTCCTTCAGCTCTGGTGTACTCATTCTGTAAGGAGTCTTTGATGCTCGAGCTGCTCCAAGAATTATATTTATAGAGAAATCAATTTCCCTCCTTGGGGGTAGTCCTGGTACCGCCTTGAACACATCTTCAAAATCTTCCAGGACTGTATAATCCTCCAAATTTGGCAACTTATCTCTAGATGTCTCCTCCAAATGAGCTACAATTATTTGACACACTTTTCTGTAACATTTCTTCAGTTGCAATGCTGAAATCTCTCTGATGGCTACCGCCCTAGGAATTCCCTGCACTTTCCTTAGTTTCCCTTCCTCATCCAAGCAATTAAATGCTTTTTTTATGGCAATCTAAGATGGCATGATATTGGTCCAACCAATCCATCCCAATTAGACAGTCATAGGAACCTAAAGGCAATATGTTCAAATCTGCCTGGGTGTTTAGTCCATTCATGTCAATAAGAGATGAATTAACCATCTCATTAACTTTTATTTTGGCCCCTGTGGCCAACTTCACCAACCAAGATTTCCCATGCTTTCTTCTTGGACAATTCAAATTTTTCACCACCTTAGGATCTATATAACTATGACTAGCTCCTGAATCAATTAAAATAGCAATGGTTTGGTTGTTGATCATACATTCCACTTCAATCATATGTGATTGATATTATGCTTGCTTGTTGTCCAGGGCTACATAGATCCTAGGAATCTTTCTACCCATGGCCTCCACTGTTGCATATTGTTGTACATTATGAACAATCCTCCCTTTTTCACCTCTGTGAGGACAATCTCTGAACATGTGATCCCCTTTACAACCCCAACATTGAATAGGTGGTTTCCTTGGCCTTTGACTTCTTGTGTCCATCGTTCTGGGTTCCTTAGGAGATTTCTGTCCCTATGGGCTATTTCTGAAGAATGGTGGCTTAGACCCCTTCTTACTTTGATCCATATTGAATTTCTTTTTGTATTCCCAAGATTTTTGGAATGTTGGCCTTGATTTTTGTTGATCATATAAGATTTTAGCTCACCTTACGGTCTCCTCCAATATCTTGGGATCATCATACTGTATTTTTTCATTGATGAATGATGGCAATCCACTCAAATACCTTTTAATTTTGATGGTCTCATCCTTGATGAAAGAGACATACTTCAACATTTCTAGAAACCTTCTCTCATATTCCTAAATTATCATACTCCCAAGCTTGAGTTCAAAAAACTATTTCATTTTCTTGTCATAGTATCTCTTAGTCAAGTATTTCTTCTCAAAATACTTCTTGAATCTTCTCCAAGTAACACTTTTCTCTTTGATGTGTTGCACTTGCACAACATGATCCCACCACATGGATGATTTTCCTTTGATTTGATAGATGGAAATTCTACCCTCTACATGAGAGGAATAATTATGCAATTGAAAATACTTTCTCATGCCCAGCTGCCATGTCTCTACATCTTCACCCTTCTTGTGCTCATCATCAAATGTAGGAGGTTTGATTTTGTTCATTTCTCCTAGTTGTTCATCCATCACAAACCTCTCATACTTTCTGACAGGGGAGCGACTTGAGCTACTATGTGATCTCTTATTGGAATTCCTTGGGGATTGGTTGTGATGTCTGCTAACACTTCTTGTTTTTTTTTTCTCATCATGAGACTTGTGAATTCCCGATTTTTTCGAGCCACTCTCCTTATCCAATTTATTTTCTATTATGTTCAAGCTCTCCAATAACTTCATGTTGAAGTCATCTTGTTGATCCTTGTCTCTCATAAGCCTTTCATTATCAGCTTTATGGATTTGAATGTCCTTCTGTAAATTTTTAATGGTCTCTTCCATATTTATGTTTTCATCCCTTTCTTCACCATGTCCATTGGAGTTGGTTCCTTCCATGCTGAAATGAACATCCATCCCTCTGACTTCATCTTCCTAGATGTAATTTCCTGGTGCCTCTTTCATTACTCTGAACTCTAAACTAATCTTGATTTGATCTAGTTGTTGTTAACTCTGCAAAATGTGTGGCCAACAAAACTTGTCAGATTGATTGTTTTAGAAATTTTATGAAAAATATGAACCATTTTGGTTCAATAATTTATCAGAATCCTTTCTTTTGATTTCCTGAAACATTGAATTCCAATCAATTTTCTAGGTGGATAATTATATTCCACTGTCCAATACCTTTTTAATGCCTTCTCACATGCTCAATTACGAGTCTTGAGCAGAAATTTATGGCTTCATGGAGCTAGTTGGGGTATTATAGTTTACCCTTCACTGTTTATGCTATTCTACACCCTTCAAACAACTTTGCACACACAAGTTTCAATCTGTTCTCCAGTAATTTCCATGTGCTGTAACATCACAGTTAAATCATCCTTCGTGCACTTTAAAACCACTATGTATCACTTCTTTGTCGTGCCAATAACATGCGTTCACTTTTGTGTCGCGTGCCAATAACTATCGCGCCCAGTTTTGTTCTTGCACTAATACCTATTGCGCACAGTTTTTTTTTTTTTTTTGTATCACGCACTGATATTCCACCTGCATTTCTCTCTATGCATTACACCATGCCAAAGTTCAATATGCCCCAACCACGCATCAATACTCTGCACACACATACTAAACTATCGTGCAACAAGATATACCCATATTGCGCGTGCACCAACCAAACTCCACTGTGCTCTGCCAATACTGCATACACCCTGCACACCCTTATTGTTTGTGTGTACATAGTGCACACCTTCTTATGCATGTGCACTTCGCACAATTTCAAATTTAGTGCACGCACCTGCACACCATATTCTTCCGCTCAATGCCACAATTTACCATAGGCTTCAACACGCTAACTTTTCTGCACGGTACCTGCATGCTAACATTTTGCGTGTGGTACCTGCATGCTAACCTTTTCCACTCCATCTGTCATGACTTCGTTGTAACTTCAAATTCGACCAATTTCAAGTTCGAATTTTCTAGGACAGATATTAAATCAGTAATATCTCATCACTTAGCTAAATTTCTCCATTTTCTCATGAATCCATCCACACAAATTGGGGATTTTCCCCATTTCTTCCCAGTTGTTGTTACTTTTTTTCCATGGATGCTCTACAACTGAAATTTGGCCACTTCGAATTAAATTCTCTGTGAAATTTTGCTTCAACTCAACTTACTCATCCCTTCAGGCTCAGTGTTGAAAACTAAATCTTTGATACCAATTTGTAACACACCTGACCTCACACAGGTCGGGGACATGCCACTCCTCAGATGCTTTACTTAGCTCTGAAACCATCTTTGTAGCATTCCCAGCCTGATACAGGCCAGGCCAAGCTACTCTAGAACACTCTTTCGTGCTCAAGTACCAATTGTAATGTCCCTGACCATTCATTTTGAGCCATGTTGCACTAGAGAACACATCTGTTCTCTGTGTGGAACATACTGTAACATACTTATCATCCTAACTAAATTATGTATCATATAATTTTCTAACTACATGCAATTAAAACATATGCACACACACAACTCTTGCGGAATATTAATATATATAAAACTTGAACAAACAAATATGCTATGTAAATGCATGGATTCACATTGAAAAAAAGTAAACATATACATGCATCATATACATGCAATACCCATAAGCATACATACATCTATAATCATGCATAGGATAAACCCATAAAAATAACACGTGAGTAACAATGAAGCATGTAAATTAATCACCCAATTGACACTTATATTTGTGAGAATATCACCAATTACGTGCCGACCTTCCACGAACCTCCTAGCCTTAGACCACATTGTTCATCACTCTCAACAGTGAGTCACCCCCGAGCTGGTAATAAACTCCACCCAGGTAAAGTGTTCCTAACCAGGCTAAAGGCTCATGAACAACAGGAAATACTTTGTCTCAAGTGCTCACTCAACTAACAGCCTATAGTCCTGCATTCCCCACATGCCTGTCCCACCCAAGTAAGTGTGCCCCTTCTCTACTGAATAGTCCCTTGACTGCCCTACTTCCCTTCCAAGGCTTCAACAACAGGCTAGATATGAAGTCTCAGAGCCCTGCAACTATAGTTCAACACATTCGGAAATCAATCACCAACAATTCTCTCACCTAGAGAATTGCTCATGGGCCTGACAACCCACCTCTTCAATCCCCCACGGGCCTAACAACC
>ML791895.1:291668-307236 GCA_009831015.1 Picea engelmannii
GCCATTCCCACCAATGGGTCCCCTTGTAGCAGTCCAATAAAGTAGTAGACAACCAAGGGAAAACCGCCACATCCTTCAGATGCAGAGTTGACTTGGAACTCTCCGATCCCGAGGAAGAAGTTATTAAAATAGGTGATGGTGGTTCAACATTGTTTCCACCATAAATGGAAAGCCCAGGAAAGGATTTTCAGTTAGTCCACTTAGCCACAGGACTGTTCTGAGGCATGATTGTGTCTCGCAGAGTTCGATTCTGACCAGAGACTACATGCAGAGTCTGCTAGGAGGCATGCAAATGTAACGCCTTCAATGCGATGAATTGAACTCGCTGTTGTGATTTTGGTTTTGAGTATTTAGGAGTCATTCTCATATTTTGTTAGTGTCGATGGTAGAGCTAAGCTCCCAATTGTAAAGTTTTGATGAGGCCCCTAGTTCTCTAGTTGTGTATTATGACTTGAGACTTATTGTTTAATGGCAGTTAGTTTCTCTCTCATTTATTTTTCCTCTAATTCTAAAACTCAGGCATGGATGATCCAGTCAAGGGTTGTGATTGTAATGTAATGAAGGTTTGATTGCAGTACTATCGTAGAGTTTTAGTTTCTTGAAGTTTTCATATTTAAGAGGATCTTTGTTATAGCAAGATTTGCCTCACCATTGCTATCCTGCACAAAGGGCCTTTTTCCATTTCCCTATGTAAACTTATCATCCCTTTTTGAAAAATCTAGAGCTAAAAGTAAACATTTTTCCACATATATGCACCCTATCATCTATACAACAAGCGTATACACAGGCTTCTCCACTACATCCCACATACATCGGGTTTTCTGCTAGAAAATACAAAAAAGGAGTTGGGTTTCCATATCACGACAAGAGATCTCTGATCCTTGGCCTTCCATATACTGGAAATGTTCCGACTCGACCCTTCAATTGCATTGTGAAGGCTATAAGAGAACAATTTCGAGTTATGGAAAAGAGGAGAAAGAACTCAACTTTGAGAGAAAAGTTACTCTGGAGAAATTAGTTCATATTGAGTCTGCATACCTTTGTCCCTCAAGTATGAACATAGTGGTCAACCCCCAAGCTCTTTCCCTATTGTTGAGAGAATCTCATTGTCTCTTTCTTTTGAGCTTGCCTTTGGTAGAGGATTGAAGTGGTGGATACCCAGTTGGAAGGAACTTGGTTCCTTGTTTCGAACCATGTCGACACGGAAGTCTGTAATGTTGATACTTATGTTGATCAATTATTAATAGAAATACTCCTTTCTTGTCCTATTGGTATCATGAAGATATATGATTATCATCCATGTGCATGTCTATAATTTTTATTAATGGATTATGCTATCTGACATGCTAACCCCTTTACATTATCACTATATACTTTCTTTGCTTGTTTGTTGAGAACTTATTGCAGGTATAAATCTTTGGGTCGGAGTGCTCAATGGTGGAACATCATCAAACGTTAGATCGAGGTAGGCCTCTTTCTTATCTTGCACATTATTTTATATAGTATACAATAGAATTGAGTTGATTTCTGCAATCATACTTTTCTGTTGTGGTTTACCCTTGGCCATAGAGAGTTTTTCCCTTGTAACAGAAATGGTGACTCCACTGGGAAATAATCTTCCTTCTAAGGGTTGAAGTACTTTTTCATCTGGCATTGCTCTTTTTCCTTTGTGTTTCTTGTCGTATCACTACTTGGTAGATTCTGTTCACTCTGAGTCTGAGTTTTCAACCATTTTTCCCTTGCCTGGCCTTGTTTTAAAGCTTGTACGCTCCTTTTTCCTTGACAGTTGTGTACACACACGTGCTACCTCTCTACAAGATGCATATATATGCATTATTCTCCTAAACAACCATGTATACCACTTTTCCTTGCTTGTTTTCTTGGTTCAGTGACTATTGGGTGAGTTTTGATGGTTGTTGAGCCTTCTTAGGTCTCTGTAGTGCCTGTTGAGCTTCTCTGAGTTGACAGGAAGCCTGTTGGGAGTTGAATTTATGGGCATAGTCTTTATCATTATTTTTAATTTTTTGGTTTTTCCTTGAACCCTGGGTTGTTTTCTTGGCTACTTGGTATTCTTCTTGAGTTATTTCATTTATACACAGTAGAATTCATATATCAGGTTACTTTTCAGTCCATGCATTTTCTCTTTAATATATTGAAAATACAAAAAAAAATATAGGCATTTTGCATTGGTTAGCATTTTTGTCTTTGAACCTTTATCATTAGCTTAGTGAATTTAGCGAAAGATTGCATTTTTCTTCTGAATTGCAGAGTTGAGATTGAAAATTGCACTATTTTTATTAGCATATCATTCATTGAAAAGTTAAAGGTATACTTTGCATTATATGCATATTTATCTTTTGCAGATTCATAACATCATGATTTTCATTTCCATGCCCTTTTGAGTAATCATGGGCAGTACAATTTACGCTTTAAACTAAAATTGATTAGTCATGATTTTATTTTTAGGGTGCACAAACTAGCCTAGGATTTAGTGCCTTGGAATAAGATTTTGTGAGTAAACTTATCCAAGGAAATTAAATCAACATATGTGTTTGAGACATGGGGTTGAGAAGTCCATTATATAATTGGTAATATCATGAGGCTCTGGTCACACTGGAGTTAATCACGAGATCGCATGAAGTTAATTGAAGGGATAACCCCTGGATACTCTCCTAGCGTCAGAGATATTTCTGTGGATTTATTCATATTTGGGGATCTTGCTAGTACCCATACCGCTGTGAGAGGTGGTGCTTTCAAGGTTTCGGGCTTTTCTACCTTGCCCATACGGTCATCCGAACTTATGACTGCTCGCCTGTGCATTAGTTATATAGTGGTTTATTATTTGCTTGACTTCGACATCTCATAGGTTACTTGTAGGGGTTATTCTACTTGTATCATGGGTCAGATAGAGGTCGGAAAACACACAACCTTTATGGAGGATTACCTCTCTAGGGGGATCTGACCGACTAGTTGTTAAGCCCATGAGAGCCTCTATAACTGATTTTGTTACCTCCAAACTTTATTAGGGAGTCTCAAGTCCCTCCTGGATGAGGCATACCTTCTTTATCGAGGGAGGCCACTCAGCCACTTTAGCCCGTTTGCATGCATATTGGTCGTTTGAATTTTTGGTATGCTCTTTAATTACTAGTTGGCCTTAGTATATATTTTTATTTTGTAGAGTCATACTTCATCGTGGAGTCAGACCAACCTCCCCACCGGTCCCGTCGGTTGCTACAGTTACCATCGTATTTTGGGTTCTTTGCCTTCTAAAAGGCATAGAGTTTGTAGAAGTGGTGCACACACATCCACCTTTCAGACTTGTGATTCCACAAGGATGAGTACTGTGTCTAGTCTTCATAACACTGGGAGTTATTCAACTCCCATACCCACTATAGTTAATGGCACCCCTTCGACTCTTGCAACCGCTACAGTTGCAGTGTCGGAGGCTTATACCATTACTATGGCTCAGCCTGTATTTAATGCTTCATCTCTTGCATCGAACCCTTTTGGGGGTTTCGGTCACTCACCCAGTTATAATTTTCATTCCATCCCTATGGCTTATAGTCCATTTTCTTATGGTATGTCTAACTTCACGTCGTAGTTTTCAACTGCCATCCTAGCTGCTGACGCCAACGCTAGCCTTGGACTTAGGGGCACTACACCTCCTTACACTCCCTTTTTGTTTGGTGGTTCTCATATTCCCCAAACGAATCCTAATTTAGGAAGTCTCCCTTTTCCTAACCCCAGGTCTAGTCCTTCTACAACTGGATGGAACAACCCAGCTGGTGGAAAAGTTCTTCCTTATGTCCCTATCCCCTTAGTGTTGATTCCAAACAATACTTTGGGCATGATGAATCCACTTCAATCCTCCAGATTCACACCTGGAGGAGGTCAGTCTTACACTTTGGGAAACCCCCAACCTAGATCCAATCTGATTGGGGGAAATTTTCAAAACCCTCAGCTCAGATCTAATCTGGCTGGGGTAAATTTTCATAATCCTTATCAAAACATTCATGCTAGAGTAATTCCCAACCCATATTATACGAAGTAGCCCAGAGGAGGGCCTTATAATTCTGGACAGGGTTTTGGTCCTTACCAGAATTCTAGATGGAATACAGTTCCAATGCACAATATTTTGCGGGAGGGTGGGGCCAGATGTCACAACCCTGTCTCCCTTTTCTGGCCATGCTTAATCTTCCAGAATTGTCTAAGTTAATGAATGACCCGGTGAGTCATGATCCAACATGGTCGCCTATCCCCACCAAACTTCTGTCAGACATTCCAAAGTTTGAAGGTAAGAATGGTGAAGACCCTGGTGATCACGTCACTACTTTTCACCTTTGGTGCTCATCGAATTCTCTAAGCCATGATTCTACTATATTATGATTATTCCAATGCACTCTCATTGGAGTTGCATAAAAATGGTACATTGAGTACCTAAGGAGACATACAGATCATTCCATCATTTGGTGCTAGCCTTTTTCAGCCACTTTCAATTGCCCATTCATTACAATGTCGACCTTGAACTTTTGTCAACTCTACACCAGGGTACCGACACTCACATCTCATATCCTATCCAGGAATGGCATAGATAGAAGCGGTTGATTAAGACTTCTATACCCTCGACCTTTCTTCTATAATGGTGCCTAAATTATTTGCAGCCTCCTATATCGAAGGATGTTTCTACTTCCGAGGTCTTCAACAAGGAAGAAGCTATCTTTAGAGCCCAACAACTCGATTTGATATATGCTCAGTCTGGGATGTTATATCACCTTCTTCCGGATGCACCACGGCCAAATCACAATCCTAGACAGAAGCCTGAACCTCATGACGATGGAATTGTAGGGTCCGCCAATGTAAATTCCACTGACTCAACAACGAAGTCTGTCGGAGGGTCAGCTTCATATACATCCTCCAAACCCACCCAATCGATGGATGCACATTCCATGCAATCGTCAAAGAACCCAAATGGTGACCAGCAACCAAATGGGAATAAAAGGAAAGGTCGAAATAATTCTAAGGGTGGGAAGAATAACAATAAACCCAAGGACAAAGACAATAATGGGAGACAGAATGATAATGCTGGAGAGGGAAAGAAAGAGAAATGTAAGGTGAAGTTTCCTTATAATCTTTGTACCGATGACCACCTTACACATTTATGCCCAAAAATCGTGGAGGCTGCAAGGATTTTAAATCTACAGCCCATTGTGCTAATGAATCCATTCCCACACAACCAACACTTAGCCTCCATCTCTTCGAACACCGGAAATGCGTCCAGTGGAAGTGAAAACCCATTGTCGCAAGATGGTGACCATGCTTGTATCAATATGGTCGATGTAGAAATAGATATAGCCACCTGCTCTCGAGATTATAGCTCTTCAAAAGATATTAATAGTCTAGAAGCTCCTCCTCCCCCTCCGGAGACGAACATACAGATTGAGAAACCAGATCCATCGCCTCATCTTCTGAAAGGAGTACTTAAGCGCTCCACCCACAACCCTAATGGTAGAGTTTCCCAAAACTACTCTATTGTTTAGGATCTGGGCCAAACCCTTGCACGATGTTGGATTTGGAGGTTCTCTAGATGTTTCCATCACAGAGGAATGCCTTACTCTCTGCCTTAGGAGCTCTAGAACCTAGTGGCTCAAAAATTATCAAGTTTGAAGTCACAGATGTGAAGCCTCTCTTACCTTACCATGTGGCTTTCCAAATCCATGTGGAGTATTCCAAATCCATGTGGAGTATTCCAGGTATACTATAAAATGAGAATTCATTGATGAAGGTGTTGCCACCTACGTTATGTCCCTTGTCTGTTGGAAAGCTCTCAGTTCTCCATCCCTTTCCAAGTCATCGAACATGTTGACTGAATTCGACGGTCAGTCCTTCCACCCTCATGGTATTCTCCCCTCCTTTCTGGTCCAGTTAGGTGAGAAGACAGTATAGGTGGAGGTAGAGATAGTTGATGCACCTCTCGATTATAACCTATTACTAGGTCGCAATTGGACCTATGCTATGGGCACTGTCGTATCATCCATATTTTGTGTACTTTGTTTTCCTCATCAACGAGAGATCATAACTATCGACCAATTATCCTTTTCATACTCTATTCCTAATGCATCTGTTGGACCGTCGATCACCGTGATCGAAAATTCTCAGTCGGCAATTGAGAATATCGGTGTCGAAATGCATTCTTCCCTCATGGGTACTTTCAACTTCTTGACACTGATTCACCATGTTTACGCCATGTCTAGTAGGCCTGCTTTTGTAGGGAGGTCCATTCCTTTCTACACTTCCTATTTTAGTGACCCATGTACCCTACCTTCTCCAAATTTTTCGTGTGAAGGACAGTTGCATGATGGCATGGCCATGCCACTAACGGTAGAAAAGATTGTGTATCAAGTTGTTCTTGACTCTTTCGTCAATCCTGATCCTATTACCTCGTAGACGGATGAGGAGGATCTAGTTCTTTGGCCTGTATGGGCCACCTCGTTATCTTGTTCACATGATTTCCTAGATGAGACTTTTCCTTCAGACAAATCCATCCTCAAAGCCATGAATGGTTCTGAGAGACCGTGGGATGACATGCATCATTGATCTTATTTTCTCTCAAGTCTTGAAAAAATCAAGCAAGATGAATTTCGTTCTACCCTTAGTGAGATAGTTGGTCACGCCGTAGTTCCACTTGATACGCATGACATTTATGCCAAAGGAAATATCGCTGGTATTTCTCCTACCATCTCGATCGATATCTCTTGTAACCCTGGCAAGATTGAGAATGTAAATATAGGTGCGGATTGTTCGCCAAAAGAAATTCTGGTCTACACTGATCTCTTCAAAGAATTTCGAGATGTATTTTCTTGGTCATACGAAGAGATCCCAGGGATCGACCCTTGGATTGTCAAACATGACATTAGAACTTATCCAGATGCTAAACTAGTTCAATAACTTCTTAGAGATATGAACCCTAGGAAGGCCCCTGCTATTAATACAGAGGTGGAGAAGTTGCTTAACGTTGGCTTCATCTACCCGGTTCTCTTGACCGAATGGGTATCCAATCCTGTTCCCGTAAATAAAAATCAAGAACCATCCATGTGTGTATGGACTTTAGCGACCTGAACAAGTCTTTTCCTAAAGATAACTTCCCCATGCCTTTCATTGATTAGATTCTCGATGAGTGTGCGGGAAGCGAAATATTTTATTTTATGGACGGATTTTCGGGCTATAACCAAATACAGATCAAATCTAATGACCAACACAAGACAACATTTATATGTCCTTGGGGTACTTTTTCATACCGAAAAATGCCTTTCGAACTTAAAAATGCTGGAGAAACCTTCCAACGTGCCATGACTTTCTCTTTTCACGATATCAAGCACATAGTCGAAGCCTACCTGGATGATCTTGCTGCTCACTCTCGCAAGAGAGTGGATCGTGTTATACACCTTCGGCTAGTTTTTGAAAGATGTCGTTACTATAGAATCTGG
This sequence comes from Picea engelmannii, assembly GCA_009831015.1. NCBI lineage: Eukaryota > Viridiplantae > Streptophyta > Pinopsida > Pinales > Pinaceae > Picea > Picea engelmannii. The sequence goes on from ML791895.1 coordinate 299,153, forward strand.
TTAAACCCTCATAAATGAATCTTTTGCGTTAATTCTGGTCCTCTCTTAGGTTTTTTAGTTTCCGAGACTGGGATCATGGTAGATACTCTTAAGGTTGAGGTAATACTTCAGTTTCCTCCCCCACGCACAATTAGACAACTTCAAGGTTTACAGGGAAAAGATAACTTTCTATGCCAGTTCATAGTGAATTATGCCAATATTACTAAGGGTTTCATGCGCCTCTTGAAGAAAGAAAACCCCTTTATCTGGGATGAGAGAGCACAAGAGTCTTTCGATGCTTTGAATAAGGCCTTGGTATCAGCCCCTCTATTGAAATCTCCTAATTACAGTAAATATTACTATTCACACAGGGGAAAACCCAGAGTTCAACGCTACAACAACGCACCAACAAAACCCTAACTACCGACCCTTTCGGCAACACCTGTGAAGTAGATGAAGTCTCAACCGAGGTACAGGCAGGGGTGGTTGCAGGAATTAGATGTCTGCAACCTTATCTAGGACACAGATCTATGATTATAACACTTAACAGAGCACTTAGCGATTAATCTTCATCAATATTCAGTTCTTAGTAACAACGCAGACGTACCCTAATTACAGAGTGTCACAGTATGCAACTAGATCCACCATATAATAACACTAAACATAAAATGAACACATTAGATCTAGCAGATTCAAGCACTAAGCACATCCATATAGGTCATATCTAGCATTCATTCACATGATTAGGCACAAAGCAACATCAAATCTATCTAACATGCATCACATCGAAACACATCAATACATCGCACAAAGTAGAGAAACACAACATGTACGTGGTTCACCCCCACCCTAGGGCTACATCCACCAACTCTTCTTCTTTATTAGTGTCTTCAATTGGTTATAGCACACAGTCACCAAAAACCCTTATTCGCACAGGACAGAAGATCTACGCAGCTCGCTAGATCCTTCTTCCTTGTGTTGTATCACAAAGCCTTCTCTAATCTCTATAATAACTTGCACTTAGCTCTATAACCATTCTATAGTCATGCATAGATCACTAGTAGCACTTAGCTTACATCACATAGATAAGCTACCATCCTCTTACTTAATTCACCTAGACTTCTATTTATACATACAAAAGTGGGCCTAAATGTGGGTGAACCCACGGGCCGACATCCCTTTCCCATTACATTGTCCCAAAACCCAAAAAGGGGCCTGAAAGTGGGTCAAGATCCCATGATCTCTGCTTCGTCTGGAGCTCCATCTTTGATAGGCTGTCGAAGTCCCAAAATTGGTCAAATATGACCAAGTATTCCTCGGAACTTGGTCAAGGGCCAACATGCCCCCAACACTCACCTGTGACTCGTCCTAAGTCACTCTGGTCTGAGAAATTCTGCTTCGAATGCCTCGATCTTGGCTTGAGCTACTTCAATATTCTACAGTTATATTGCTTCTTGCTCATTGAACTCTTGAATAATTTCATCATTGACTGGTCCTTTGAGGCTCTTTTATGTTGTACTCACAACTTGTTCAAGTTCTACTCCTTGGATTTTAAGTTCAGTGAATAATTGGCATGCCTTTTCTTGCACTGGTTGAAGTCGTTGATAGACTTCCATTACATTACTCTAGAGTGTGCGTACTTGTTGTTGGGTTGTGTGTTTCTCTAGAAACCTATTCATTCTCTCAACTGGTGACAAGGCCTTTAGTTGCGCTTGTAATGTGTATGCCTGCTACTGTGCATGTTGGAGCTGCGACTCTAATGCCTGTAATTCTGGATTTTTTGTGAGGCTTTCCTACGTTTGGGCAGTTCTGGAGCTCAACTGCTTGTATTCCAAGGCAAAGGCTTTTAGTCAGTCAACTGCGCTTCAGGCAGTGGCCTCTCTTAGATCTCTTATTTCTTGAGGTGTCTTAGGTACAGTGCAAAGTTCCAGGTCTATGATGCACTACTAAAGTTGTTGGATCACTCCTTCTAGTTGTGCCACCTGTTGTGGAACTCGCTCTTCTATCTGGACTTCAATGATTTTCACAGAGAAAAGTTCTTTGTGAACCCGTTCTTGTACTTCGAGTTTCTTTGTGAGCAATTGTTCCCTGTCTTCCTGTAGCACTGCTTTCTCTTCCTCCCATTTTTCTTGAAGAGATAGTTTTTCTTCTTTTGCATTACTGCGTTGTTCTAGCATATCTTTCTGTGACTATGCCAATGCTTGCACTATCTCTTCCTGATCTCATCGAAGGTGAGCTTCAACTTTATTAGCGATCTGGTGCAGTTGGGTTGGCTCATCTCCTAGTTCTTCTATTCCACTTGTTGAGGGTGCAATAAAAACAATGTGGTTGGATTGTAGTACCTATTTCACTTCTCAAAGTTCTCCCTTGATGTAGCTGAATACCTCCTCCTGCTTTGCTTCTTTCTTCTCTGCGATCTCCAATGAAGCATCATTCAACACAGCGACTAAGAAGTCAAAGTCGTCTGAGGTGAGGGTAGTCTTAAATGTATCCTTCGTGGCTCTAGATTTCTTTCGGGATGAAGGCTTTGGCAGGGTAACATTCCTTTTCTTAGTTGGATCCTCTTCATCTCTAGGTGGATTAACTTCGCCTTTGTTTTTCTCAACTTTTGTGCCACCTAGTTCTCCACCATCATCTCCCTGCTTAGGTGAGGTTGAATATGTCTCCACCGATGTGTTATGGACATCATGCACTTCATCATTTTTCTTCATTTTACATGGTCCAGGTGTGTCCGGTATAGTTTTAGGGCTATCCACATCAGACATCTCTGTGGGGTCTACTGGAACAAGGAGGTTTGCCGACCATTCCTTGATAATCTCCTCCAAGTCATATTTTGTCAATTTGTAATATGATTGGAGTTGTTGTTTATGCTCATCAGTGTGCATTGTAATGTAGGTGAAGTGGCGATCCACGCTGAACTTCATCAAGGTTATAAACCTATAAAGTGTGTTCAGGGTGATGCACGGTGTAGACTAGATTGCGATCTTCAACTAGTTATAGTAGGCATGGAAGACGACATTGTACTACCACTTTTCTCATGTCACTAGAATACCACAGCATACATAACTTCGTAGCTAGTGGTTCGAAGGGTTCTATATACAGGAAAGTGGCACCTTCTAGTAGATCCTAGGAAATGAAAGCGATCAGTATGAGAATCCAACTAAAGAGGAAGTCATACCTTTGGTCTTGAGCTTCTCTGCAATTAGTATCTAGTTGGTTGGAAAGGTATTGCGCCCAGTTCATCTGTAATCCCTCTGCACACTTCCCTGTGAGGTCGACCACAAATCCGGTCACTTGAGTTGGTCTATTCTTATGAACTAACTTGCCCGCAATTCTTTGATAGGCAAGGAACACTACGCCACTCTGGATAGAGGATACCTTGTAGCCTCGCATGCCCTTCTCGACATCGCCATAGGTTTCCTTAATTCTCTGCGCTAATGCTCAGTTAGAGTTCTTGCTAGGGTAGAATTCATGTGGGTCAAGGCCTTGCATGCTAAGCCCTATGATATGATAGATCAAGGTTAGATCCACAACAATGCGTTGGTTTAGCGATAGGTACCCTCCAGGATAGCAATATAGAAGCAAATTTACGCACGCATTCACCTCCTGGTGTCTGCCAAAGTGAGGGATCTTCATAACATTCAACAATGTAGACTACGTGAGGTTCTGGGTCCAAGAATGTGGGACGATATTCGAGTTCTTTCCCTTCATCTTCATTAGATACTTGTGTGGGGAAAGCCTACTGTAGACTTTCCTATTGTCAAGGTTGAAGTCACTAAACTTCAATGCTACGATCTTGTCTTGATCAGCTCAAACTGCACACACCCCTTTCGGAAGGTACGTGGTGATCAAAGTATACTCGAAGTCTCTAGGTACACTATCGTAGTTAATCCCACCGCTCAGAGGTGGTATGTAAGTCGACATAATGTGTGGAATAAGATTGGTGTTCACAATGTCATCTCTGTGCTTTTTTCTTGTCTCTATCGTGGTTCGGGAAGGTCCTATTCTATGAGCAGTTGTGGGAGAAGCTTGGATTCCTCCTGTTGATGATTCTTGCACACCTACAGACATCCTTCTTTCTGACATGACTCTCTCAGTCATTAAGTCAACCCAAACTTCTTCGACTACTTTCTCTACTGCACTAATCTCATCCAACATACAAGATTAGGGTCGATTAGATCAGGTGTGAACTAGATTCAAAAACTGAAGTGGAGGGTACAGGAACAAGGTGATGATCATAGTGAAAAATAATCTCAGGCTGTGGGCTCAAGTTCTTAGTTAGCAACAGGTATTCCCAGTGTGTGGCATGGTGGGCTAAGTAAGAAAGTTAGCAATGGTCTTCTTGCAACAGGTATGAGGCGCCATTAATTCATGTTTTGTTCGTTAGGGTGTGGTCTAATGATCTAGTGGCGAACCATCAATGATTTTTGACTCGTTAAGAGCGGAAGTTGAATGGTCATATCAGCTTCCAATGGCTATATTGCTTCACCTTGGCGAAGTGGCCTATGTCGTTGGTCTGATATCCTGACAAAGTTCAATTTCTATAAGTTTCCCATTCTGTGAGGTTTCCTCTGAAGTATTTTGTAGTCTGTCGATCTTAGCTCTCCTTTTACTTAGTTTCCTAGACTTTTTTCCAGTGAGCTTCATCTTGGGGATTATCTTCCCATTTCGATTCTTATTTTCCTTGACCATAGGTACTGCGTGCTGCTGAGATTATGTCCTAAGACACAGGGGTAATAATTCTTCTTTTTCTGGGACATGTGCTTCAATCTTATATGAGCCTTTTGACATTCTTTTAGCTTTGACATCTGGGCCTCTAACGATAAGTGGCTTTGATCTATTCTCATGTTCTTAAATCAACTGTGCAATCCTTCTGGTCATGAACTATGTTAACTCTTGTCTCTGTTGTTTTAAAACTTTTTCTTCTTCTTTCTTTCTGGCTTGATATCTCTTAATCCAAGGTTTTCCAAGTAACATAGTAAACAGGGCGTTGTCCTCAATAAACTTGATAATCTCAAAATATTCTTCTGTCAAAGTTCCATTAACATTCATGGATATCTGAGTGATCTTTCCACATAGGGTCACCATATTTCCTCTAAAGAGTCTTATTCCTCTTAGTGAAGGGATCATAGCAGGTCTTCCTATAGATTCCCAAGTTCTTTCTGGCATGATGTTCACTGGTGTTTCTTCATCAAGAACATAGTTAATGTCGAAATCTCCTATTCTTACTTCGATGCATTCTTTTTCTTTAAATATCTCTGATAACCTAAAATTTCGGTGGTCATTCAGGGTCTCTTTCATCTGTAGTAATACTTTCTCATATTATTTCTAAGATTCAGCTATTTCTAGAGTTGTCTTAGGGTTTTCTTCATTCAGATTCATTCTTTCAAGCTTAGCGATCATTCTAGGGAAATACAACACTTCATGGTCCAAAGCTTTGCAACAAAGACAACTAGGTCTTCCACCTGGGCATTCCTTAGCTAGATGGCCTGGTTTTCTGCAACTGTAACATAGGGTTAATCCTCTCTTTCTTGTAAATGATCCCCAGCCTCTTCTGTACTTCGCACTAGGATCATGGTAGCTAGCCTGCAAAAAATTGTTTCTAGGATCTTGCATCCATTGGTTAGTCCAAACATTCTTTCTATGCATAGATAACATATTTATCATTATTCTTACCAGATCTATTCATATCAAACCTTCTTTCATCTAAAAAATCCCTAGTTTTCAAGCTAGGACAGACTCTATCAAGCATACCTAGATCCATATTTTAGAATTAAAAATTTTCACTTATATTACTTTTATAGAGCATAAAGCTTCCAGATCTAAAACTATTTAGGTTTTCTTACCTCTATCAGAGAACATAGATTACAGATCTTACCTCTTTCTATAGATCTGACCTCTTTTCTTCAGAAACTTCCACTTTAACCTTTCTTAGAGAACAAAGCATTCAGAACTGACTTATTTCCTTCAGATTTGTCCTTCCTTATTTAACACAGAGCTTCCAAAGTTTCAAGATGAATATTTTCACAAAGCTTCTTCTTTCTCAGTTCCTAGCAATCACAGTTTCATGTCCTGACAACATAACCATTTGTTGGAATAGGGCCAGACCCAGGGTTCAATGCTACAACAATGCACCAACAAAACCCTAACTACCAGCCCTTTCGACAACACCTGTGAATCAAATAAAGTATCACCCAAGGTAGAGGCAGGGGTGGTTGCAGGACTCATATGTCTGCAACCTTAGCTAGGACACAGATATGTGATTCTAACACTTAACAGAGCACTTAGCGATTAATCTTCAATAATATTCAGTTCTTAGTAACAGCACAGACATACCCTAATTACAGAGTGTCACAGTATGAAACCAGATCGACCATCTAATAACACTTAACATAAAAGAAACACATTAGATATAGCATAATCAAGCACTAAGAACATCCATATAGGTCATATCTAGCATTCATTCACATGATTAGGCACAAAGGAACATCAGATCTATCTAACATGCATCACATCGGAACACATCAATACATCGCACAAAGCAGAGAACACAACATGTACGTGGTTCACCCCCACCCTGGAGCTACATCCACCAACTCTTCTTCTTTGTTAGTGTCTTTAGTTGGTTACAACACTCAGTCATTAAAAACCTTTCTCCGCACAGGAGAGAAGATCTGTGCAGCTCACTAGATTCTTCTTCCTTGCATTGTAGCACAAAGCCTTCTCTAATCTCTATAATAACCTGCACTTAGCTCTATAACCGTTCTACAATCATGCACAGAGAACTAATAGCACTTAACTTACATCACATAGATAGGCTACCATCCTCTTACTTACTTCACCTAGACATCTATTTATACATACAAAAGTGGGCCTAAATGTGGGTGAAACCACGGGCCGACATCCCTCTCCCATTACATTGTCCCAAAACCCAAAAAGGGGCCTGAAAGTGGGATGAGATCCCATGATCTCTGCTTCATATGGCACTCCATCTTCGACAGGCTGTCGAAATCCCAAAAACAATCAAATATGACCAAGTGTTCCTCAAAACTTGGTCAAGGGCCAACAATTACGTATTGTATATTTTTTTGTCTACAGAGACGATTGGTATGGTTCTACTTTAGGAGGATGATGATATCCACGAGCACGTCATCTACTATCTTAGTTGAAATTTAGTCGGTCCTAAGCTTAATTACTCTCACATTGAAAATCTAGCTTTGGTTGTCATTCACGCAGTTCAATGCTTACATCACTATATATTACTTTTAAAGACTACGATGGTTGTCGATGTTAATCCGTTTCAATACATCCTTACTAGACGTATCATCAGGGGAATTATAATAAATGGATTGTCATATTAAAAGAATTTTATCTCGACTTCACTTTGGCCAAGTCCAAGAAATCGCTAGTTTTTGTAGAGTTAATATCTGATTTTCCTTGTCTCATCATCCAATCCTTGGTATGGAGACATTGTTTTATATCTTCAAACCTTGAAGTTTACTTAGCATCTCTCACGATATGATCGATGGTGTGTTAGATACCAAGCCAAAAATTATACCATCGTTAGTGACACTTTGTATCGCAAAGGAGTAGATAATATATTGCATCATTTCTTAACTCACGAGGAAGACGAGTTAGTCCTAAACAATTGTCACAAAGGGGCTTGTGGTGGTCACCTATCCAGGCTTGCGACAGCCTAAAAAATCCTACGAGCCGGTTATTTATGGCCCACTATCTTTAAAGATTGTATCGAAGAGGTTAAGAAGTGTCACCCCTACTATGTGTTCACTCGGAAAATGTGCTCGCATCCATCCCCTCTTCACCCAGTCATCATCGTCGGTCCCTTCACCAAGTGGGGGGTAGATTTCATTGATTGAAACCCAACATCGGTTGGGGGGCATCAACACATTATCGTGGTCATCAACTACTTTACTAAGTGGACCGAGGCCATGCCTACCATAAAATCCGATGGGAATACTGCAACGTTCTTTGTGTTTAACCAAATTATCGCCCGATTTGGTATACTGAGTGAGATTGTCACTGATCATGGCAGTCACTTTCAGAATGAAATGATGGTAGAACTAGCATCTAAGTTGGGGTTTAGA
>ML791895.1:309905-331502 GCA_009831015.1 Picea engelmannii
GTCACATCTCTTCTCAGAGATAAGCTGCCACCATTCTAGCGAGTCTTTCACTCTGTATTTTTACAGTCTCTATACATTTCTTTGATTAATAGAAATCGTGTATTACTGTATATCTGTGTTTATGGTTGCATCTCTGATACATTGCTATTATATTATTGAATATCTACAATATCTCTGTGCATTTATTTATTATATCTCCGCTCTCATTTCGTGCCGAAAATAATCCGGATCAATCCTTCCTGTTGAATGCGAAACCCCTTCTCTCAAGTTGGCAGTCGAGCTCCTACCTGACACGTCATATTTAGAGTGATGCCTTGTGCACCTAGAGAGTCTTCACAAGCAGCGTCGAGACAAGAAGCATGTCAAGGTTCATTATGAAAAGTCTTTCTGTCCCAAGTTGTATGATGAGGGTGACTTGGTTCTCTTATATGACTAAGCCAAAGAACCGCCAGGGGCAGGAAATTTTAAACCCATGTGGCACAGTCCTTAAATCGTATGACATGTCCTAGAAAAAGGAGCCTACGAATTAGAAGATTATGAAGGGAATAAGTTGGTCAAGCCTAGAAATGGGATCTACTTGAAAAGGTACTACGCTTGAGCCCTAGGCTTGGAAGGAACTCTTTGTATACTAATGTAAATTTAGTGTATACCTGTCTCTTTTCTCCTTTTCTTTTATCTTTAGCTTGCTTATCAATTTTTCCCTTTGTTGGAAGATGTCAACGTAGTCTTTGGTCTACCTAGGATTCACAGATGGAGCCATTCATCATACATGGAACTTGGCTTCTACCGCTTGGGTGGTTTACTCGCCCGAGGGTCTGCTGTTGTCTTCAGGTGGTGCATGCCTAGGGCCATCCATGAATAATGTGGTCGAATATAGCGATGTCATAGAACTTTTGTGTGATGCTATCTCACATGGCATTCACTCTTTAGAAGTTTGCCTGGATTCCCAAATAGTAGTATGTCAGTTGAACGATCATTACCACATGCGTAATCCTATTTTACTCTGTTGATTCCTACGGGTACATATTTTAGAACGACAATTTGATTTTATTACATATTATCACATTCCTAGGAGTTATAATCATGCATCAGATGCCTTTTCTAACTACGTTTTAGATTATAATTTGACAGATTAATAAAGCAAAGAAAACCATTAAATCAATGTACACATTGTAATATATAAGTAAAGTCGAAGATCTTTTTTTATATATTTCAAAATATGGTGTTCATATTACAAAATTGGGGCTAAAAACCTAAATACACATATATAGACGGTATAAATATCCCACGACATCTATGCATGTGGTTTTGGATGTGCATCATGGTAGAAAACCATGGAGTTTGTGAGACACCGAAAGAGTCGTACACATTCTCTAGGTACACCAACCACCTGTCGCGACATGGCTTTAGGTAGATCCTCTACTTGAACCATAGGAATCCTCTATGTCAAATGAGACAGGTTTCCCTACATGTTTTGTAAGACTCTCCTTGCTTCTCCTCTTGCCACCTCATCTCCCCAGTTCCTCCATCTATTTTGTAGGAATCCCTCTGGTCATCGTGGACCCACATTTGCGATTACATAAGTTTCTAGTTAATACTCAAACACCATCTCAAAAATATTTTTGTTCCTTAAATACAAAAAAAATGAAATATTTAAAAATATTTTGTTACCTATATCACCATAGGTGGCCCCCGGTGGAAGTGGCATATCAGGATCTCCTCGGAAATCAATTCCCACATAGGGATAGTCATCCAATGTAATGATCTACCGACACCACCAGAAAAAAAAATCATCATTGTAGGGTGTGGTCACCCTACCTCCCCCCTGCCATCTCATGACCTCGATCCATCATACCATGGCTAGATCACATGGTACTCTAGGAAGAACCTCCACTCTATGTCCCAGACCTAGAACCCGCTTGAAAAATAAGATGCAAAGAATAGAGGCAAATTCGAAGTTTCGTTGACTCCCTTGTTTACACTCTATCAGCTGACCTTTCATATTGGTCAACATTGAGGTACACCAGTCATAGACAGTGGGTCCAACACACTCTATAGCGTAAAACATCAACAACTTCGATGCTTGATGCAACGAGGCCAAACATATGATCCTGGTAAGCACAAGCACTATGATCTTTAAACTGAGATTACTTATTGCCTGGATGGGGACTTGACTTCCCACCTTGGGAGTCCCTGCTATACAGTGGCCATCAATATACTCTTTGATATTCATCCCACTCCTTGCTCTGCGTGACTTGAGGTTCACAACCTCCTCTGAGTCACAGAAGAGTTCTTGGCATCTCACAGGGAGAAATCCATCCCCCATGGAGCCTAATGTTATCACATTAATTTGTAAAGGGGTTTTTTTCCTAAGAATTGGCCCCTTGTTCAAAGATATTAAGAAAAGGGGGAAAAAACCCACAAAATCGCTTTATCCTAATTTTTTGGGCGTGGGCGCATTTGTGCTAATCGACACATAGATATGGGTGGTCGAGATCTATGCGCCCAGATATACGTTGTGTGGTCCATACTTGACCCCCCCGACATTCTTCCTTTGAATAAAGGGGGAGGGGCTCTGAATAAGCAGTTTCTCCACCGGGCCCCCTGTTATCGTGGTACGTTCTCGTCAATTCGGACCCCCTTCCCACTCCAAACTACTTACTACCCCCCTCCCTCCAAAATAGACCACTAACCACTCTCCCTTACCTCTTTCCCTCCTGCTGACACTTGTTGCATCTCCCACGCCCCCTCCACTTTTCTCCACCACACACCTGTCCTCCATTCACTTTCCCACCTTCGCACTTCATCCTCTCACCTCCCTCCATCTGTCTCCCATGATGCATTCTTCATCTGGTCAACTCCATCTCATGCGACCACCTGATCCTTCCTTTCACTTCTAGGTCACCTTCCACCCATCACATCACCCACTCTCCCTCCTTGTCTCATTGTGGCACACTTGTCCTCCACTCACCTTCGGTTCACGTCCCCTCATCACTCTCACCTATCATCTCCTACTAGGTGTTCTACTGCTCACCTCCATCTAGGAATATGGTACCCATCATGTCTTCTGTCACAGGCTTTACTCTGCCCCCACATCATCACCCCATGCCACTTACCCTCTATCCTATCCCAGCACAATATGCACATTTTTCGTCGCCCGCACATTCTCAATCACCTTCCATCTTCCTTGTATTCCCACATGGTCATCTCTCATCTTACCTCCACGTCGATCATTCCATCGTCCCTGCCATATCCTCGTCCATGCTCAACAATGGGTCCACTTGTAGCGGTCCAAAAAAGTAGTAGACAGCCAAGGGAAATCTTCCACATCCTTCAAATGCAGAATTGACTTGGAACTCTCCAATCCTGAGGAAGCAGTTATTAAAACAGTTGATGGTGGTTGAACATCGTTTCCACCATAAATGGAAATCCCAGGAAAGGACCATCAGTTATTCCACTCAGTCGCAAGCCTGTTCTGAAGCACGATTGCATCTGCCAGAGTTCTCTTCTGACCAGATACTACATGCACAGTCTGCCAGGATATTAGGGGCTAAATTTCTCTCATGGGCTAATTTTCCATGGTTTTTCCAAAAAAGAGATTCGCTATTTTAAAAATTATTTTCCCAAATTCTATAGGATAAAATTATTTTACCTTAAAAATCGCCAAAATTTTATGAAAACTATATAAAATCCTTAGAAATTGGAATATTTTTACAAAAATATAGCCAAACATTTATAGTTTTTATATGAAGGATTAGTAAGATTCGCCAAGGTTTCTAAATTTTAAAATAAATTTCCATCCTTAAAATCATCCATGGCCAGGAGGCATGCAGACGTAATGTCTTCAATGCGATGACTCGAACTCCCTACTGTGATTTTGGTTCTGAGTATTTAGGAGTCATTCTCATATTTTAGTGTCGATGGTAGAGCTAAGCTCATGATTGTAAAGTTTTGATGAGGCCCCTAGTTCTCTGGTTGTGTATTATCACTTGAGACTTATTTTTTAATGGCAGTCATTTTCTCTCTCATTTCTTTTGCCTCTGATTCTGAATCTTGGGCATGGATGATCTAGTCAAGGGATGTGATTGTAATGTAATGAAGGTTTTATTGCAGTACTGTCGTAGCGTTTTAGTTTCTTGAAGTTTTCAGATTTAAGAGAATCTTGTATCTGAAAATTTTCATCAGCAGGCTGCTGGAAGACCAGATGTCCATAGAAAGCCTTCACATTTTCTTCTCATCCTCTTCCACCTACTGACCACTATGCAAAATTGTTGACTTAAGTTATATGAAGACCTCATTTGTATATGTGCACCAACCTATCTTCTTGAGTTAAGGAGATATAATATTTAGTCTGGATCTGTTAGACCACCCTTTAAAATCATTCACTGTCTCATACAAACTGATGGGTATCAGGATTACCTCGATGCAATCTAGAGGTGACTTTTGGTGCTAACACACCTTACATGACTGACAAGGCCCAAGAAATAGTGAGAAGAATAAGAGATTGGTATATCCTGAAATATGGGGCACATATAAGGATATATGGAACCATCAAATCCCATCATATGCTCCCCATATTTTTACCTGATAGGATAGTATTGTAAGAGATCGTGTATCTAACTATAATCCATAGAGTCAGAGAATCACTCTATATATATAATAAGGATCGTTTGGAACCCTTTACCATTATGGTTCAGATTTTACTCCTTTGGAGACATTAAAAAATCTCAAGATAAGGTGGAAACATTATTATTGTTCCACTTCAGGGAAGAGATATTCTAAATACATGACCTGAAGGATGTGATTAAGGAATGGTGTATCAAGTACAAACATAGATGGGAGTAAACATCAATGAATTGGGAAGAAGAAGAGATATGTTCTAGTGCCTAGATGTATGATGAAGTTATTTTCAAGTGGAAAGGAAAACCTCTGGAAAGGATCTCCGATGAGGAAAAAGACCTAGAGGAGGAACATAAGAAAGCTAAAGAAAAAGTGACAATAGTACTGAAAACCATGAAAATAACTTCACATTATGAATCAACAGAAGAAGAGGAGACAATTGCAGATAAGAAACAAATAAATAAAGAGAAGGTGTGAAATAATAAGGAGGATGATTTTGAGTAGAAATGACAAGAAGAAAAATCCAAATGCAAAGAAACAATAGAGGCAATGACAAAAATAGAAGCAACAATGGTGGAAGAAACTGAAGAAAAGAGAAATAGATGAGGCTGCAACAAAAGTAGTTGAAGAAGAGAAAATAAAGTGGGATGAAGATGCATTGAACATGGACACTTCACCCATGGACAATGACATCCCAGAATCATCAACAAAATTTTATCTCATTGGTGGGCACCTCCTAGCCGGTGAACTAGGGTTGGGATTTCACACACCCTATAATCCCAACAAGATTGAAAATCTGAATTAATTCCAATTCGACAAGGCCACCAGTAGAATTTTCCAATGATAAACTAGAAAGATACTAGTTACAAGAGGTAACCCCTTATTAGTTGTCACAGATACTCTAGTGATAGAAGACGTTATAAAAGATCCACTTTATATCACATCTGTTGACACCACTTTCACATTGACAACAAAACAAAAGCTCAAGGATCTGGTCTGTGAAAAAAAGAGAAGGATGATTGGATTATAGTGTTGGAGGAAAAAATCAGGGGAGGAAAGAAAGATAAAGGAAACATTAGAGAATTCAAGGGAAGTACTAAGAATTTCATGGCATCTCTCAATGATATGGATACAGAAATATACACTCACTTTCAAGTATTCTGGTAGTTGGAACCACTACATATTGAAAATTTTGTGATGACTACTTGCGATGAAAGTACCCTTTCGTCGTAAAATTGAAGATAAAGAGTTGAATTTTTCAATTTTTTTATAAATTCATCCTGCATTCATTGATCTTGAGATGAAGCTAGTTGTATGTCTCAAGAGTGAAGAACATGAATATAGTGGACTCACATTACTCTTGTGATGACCTTTGGTAATTTCACAAGAGAGTTGATCCAATGATGACCATTACATAGTTCAAACAGTCGCCCAACTATTTGACAAAGTCAAAATTAACTTGGTCAACGTTCATCTCAAGAGAAATGATCCAATGATATCTGTTACATTGTTCATACAGTCACCCAACTATTTGACAAAAAATTGACATTGAATTGGTCAACATTTGTTGCTCTTGCGACGAAAAAAATATATAAAAATATTTTGCAAATTAGAGATGTTGCAACAATCTTGCTATAACAATGATGGTTCAGAAAGGGTATTTTTGTGCGAAAGAATGTCACAAAATATTAGAGGTGAAAAAAAAAAGTAAAGAGGGTGAAAAGGGTGATGGTAGATGTTATTTCCCTTGCAAAAAATGTTGCATTGCATGTCCCGTAATAATTTTAATAGCAACAGCTAAAAAACATTGTAGGAAATATGGGCACATTGATGGGGGATAAAATAAATATCGTCCTGTGGTAATTAGCTATATATTCATTATCTATTTTTATATTGTCGATTATATATATATATATATATATATATATATATATATATATATATATATATATATATATATATTGAATATTTGTTATAGACACTAATTTTGCATGATTGTTTGTAATTATAAAGTTAGAGGTTCCCCCTAACTTTCTGCAGAATATTGTGCCAAGTAGTAGTATAAATGATGTTGCACAAGCTAAGGAAAATGATAAAGAAAATGAGGATGTCATGGAAGAAGATAATGGGACAAATCAAGTTAATGATCCCATGGAAGAAGATGATGGGAAAAATCAAATGATCCAAGCTTTGTTTTCTCAGTCGAATGAGGATGGGGACAGTGATGGTATTTATGATGAACCTCTCTTAAAAAAGGAAAATAAATGACTTTATGAAGGATCAAGAGAAAATATTATCTTCGCTACATTGCTACTAGTGAACTTAAAGGTCATGAATCATTTTTGTAACACTTGTATGTCACATATCCTAAGGTATGTAATATGTTTCATCTCATATACATAAATGTTGATTTTTTTCTATTTTTTTTAGTGTTAATTAATGTGTAAAATAAGAATGCAATTTTACGATTAATATTCTTTAAATTAACTAGTTATTTGTTATGTTCTCTATTGTTAGGTGAACTTTTGTTACCATCATCAAATATTTTACCTCACACATATCGATATTTGCATGTCATTATGAAAGACATTGGAATGGATTATCAAACTATAGATGCATGTCCTAACGATCATATTGTATATTATGGAAAACATGCTTTGAAAAAAGAATTCCCGCAATGTCTTATCAATAGATATTGAACCGATCAAGTAACAAAAAGGGTGTCTTAAAAGGTTCTTCATCATACTCTCATAATTCCGCTTTTGTAGTGACTGTTCAGATGCGAAAGCATAGCACAATTTATGGATTAACATGCATGTGACATAAGTGGAGATGGTGTTCTTCGAATGCCTACAGATCGTTATTCATTTAGGGCAATTGAGGAAAAATGGGCTGATTTCAAAGATAAACCTCATAATGTTAGGCTTTCATTGGCAGCTGACGTTGTTAATCCATTCATAGAGATTAGGTCTATTTACTCAGTGTGGCCTATTTTTTTTATCAACATTAACATTCCTCCTTAGATGTCAATAAAGAGGGAGCACATAATGTTGACAATGATTGTTCCAGGTATTTGTTTAGATTAATTTTTTTAATGTAACATTTTCATTTGTTTCATTTTTTTCATAACATATTTTGTTTATTTATTTACTTATATATACATATCATGGTAGTAATTATGTGTAATTTCAAACAATTAGGTAATTACCAAGTTAAATATATGAATGTATATATATATCCTCTTATCGACGAGCTACTAAAGTTATGGGATGGAATCACTATGTATGACATATGTAAACTAATCAAGGAGAATAAATTTAAATTACGTGGAATAATTTTATGGACAATTCATGATGACCCAGGAATAACACATGTTTTTGGTATGTAGCATTATATTTCTCTTTAATACTATATAATTTTTTAAATATATCATGCATGTTTAATTTTTAAATAATCTCATTGTATAATTGACATTAATCCATTTGTTGTAGGTCTTCAAACAAAGGGTAAATTTGCATGTCCATTTTGTGGTCCTAAGATGAAGTATTGTCATTCAAAATTTTTAGGAAAGGTAGAGTTTGATGAGTATAGGCACCTCATCCCTAAGAATGATAGGTGTCGTACTACTGAAAAACATCTTTTCAATGGGAAAGAAGAGACTGGTTTAAAACCATGAAGAATTTCACCTCACCTATGAAGGTTGGAATATAATAGAAATTGTCAAGGTACGCAATTTCTTTATGTATCGTATATGTAATATTTTGAATTTTTATTTAATCATTGAATTTATTTTACCGTATTTGATAATTATTGTTGTGATTTATTTTATGCTTCATGGAGGTTGTCATCATGAAGGTATTAATAATGGGCTTCCACGAGGAATTAAATGTTATCCCACTAATTCATGAGGTTGACCTACTATGAGGAGATAAAAATAGCTCATTTGTTTGATACAATGCATATCGGGAAGAATGCGACATAAATTGTATGGAGAATCATAGATGGTAGGAGGGATAACGAGCTTATAATGAGCTAAGATTACAACGAGCTTATAAAATAATAGATGTATAAAGGGTTATAAGATTATAATGAGCTAAGCTTAGTTTACACAAACTGGAAGATGGAATGAATGAAACCCATTATAACAGTGTTCATCTTAGTACATAGGTGAAGTACAACCACTGTGTCTAAGGCTACAACATTGAGATTACAAATCATTTATAGTAATATTTATGGATTTCTAATTATACCATCTACTGGAGTAATGATTCCATTGAATACAAGCTTCATTAGTGAATATCATCATGGCAAGTAACAAGTAAATTTATTCCCACATAAGCTCTAGTTTAAGGATGTTGCATAATCAGTGCCATTAGTAACCTTCTAGCTTAATTACCTCATGTCCATAATTAATACGGTCTCATATATTATGCATAATAAGTAGTGGGTTCACTATAGCATACAAGATTAGAGATATGAGTACTAAAGCTTTTGCAATCAATGGGCACTCTAAAATTGAAATTGTAATAAGCTTCCTCGCAATCTGAAACCATGAGTCAATCTACCAAATACATTTGATTCGATAGAAGGACATACAATTGAAAAACTCGAAATACTAATAGAAATTTGACTATATCTCAAACTAATAATGTTGATATCACATTGGAGAAGTAGGGAAATATGTAGGTTGTAGATCTAGGTATTCCAATAAGAGGAGGCATTTAAATACATTGTTACAACACTTTATCCTAATTGAACATAGTTCAACATAAATATAAGTATAATAAACCAAATGATTTCCATGCAAAAAACATATCACATTATTATTTATAGATAAATGGTTAAGGTCATATTATACAACACCAAGATGTACCCAACTCCCTCCAAGTGAAGAAGACAAGGTCCACTTAGATTGGTGAGAGAATATAATGAAGTCCTTTAATTCTACCTTGTTATATGCACTAGTCACTTTCTTTGGTTTAACTACCCAACCAGTTGAATTCCATGTCAACCACTATGTCAACTCTCCTAGTAAATTTTCAACTTTTCACTGACTATATCTAGAAGATATAGAGGTGTGATAAACCTACAAATGATGATGTTCCAACATATATGAAAACAATACATTAGAAGTAATTTAGAATGACTTGTTGTTTGAGAGTGGGAGTTAGTTATACCTTAGATATCAAAACCTACTCTACAATCAATTMTTCCTCCATAGTAGTAGAGGAAACATCAATTGCAACAATGTTAGTTGCATCAATGGTGGATGATACCATAATTGATGAAATGGTAGATCATTTTTGTGGATGTGAAAGAGTTAATCAAATAACTTAAACACTTAAAAATAAAAATTTGAATAATGACGCAATAAAACATATGAAACAAATATTACTTGTTAGTCGTGTTAGGGCTCCAAAATGACCAGATCAATAGATGTTGGCATGTAATCACCATCAATTTTCATATCAAACAGTAGAATAAAATTTGGTATCTTTCCATACACTCATACAAATAGAATAACTCATTTGAACTAATATCCTTGGGAATTCACAATATTGTTAATCATAAAGTCAAGTGTTTTCCCAAGAAAGTGATGGAAATGGTCTCCTTCTCTAAACATAGCACTTAGACCTCTCAAAGTTGTCATTTTTTCCAGTTTCCCAACATTCCAGTCTTGAGAAGGGTTCAGATATTTCAAATTTTGGGTGTACTTTTCTTCCTCTTAGATTGGAGGTTTTTGTATTTTATTTCTAGGATCCATGTTTTGACAGTTATGATTTTGAAAATTAGTATTTTCAAGGTTTCAGTTTTGAGGATTTTCAATTGGAAACAAAAAAAGATGACTATTTATGAAAAACATAATTTTTTTAGTAAACAAAATACATCATTCTAATATCAATAAGAAAAGAAAGTGAATGATTTTAGGAAAAATAAAAAGAAATAACCCTACCTCAATAATGTTTTCCACGACATTGAAATTGTCTCCATCCTTATTTACTAGGAATTATTATCTAATGTCCAACCACTGAAATTATTTTAGGACCAATTGGATGGTCATTTCATTGAGGGATGGTCGGTTTTCATTCTCCAAAATGCCTCTCTGTCCTTTCTCCTTTACATTTTCTCTCCCATAAACATGTTAAAATGAGAAAATGATAAATCCATTTGCATTTTGTTTTTTTATGTATAGTGTAACACTTATAAGATATAATACATATGTTTATTATAGTGCATATGCATTATATCATGTGTACGTTCCTTTAAGCCTTATCATTTCCCTAGTGAAAGTCTCTACATCCCCAAGGATAACCAACCAAAACATACTTAAATTATATATTTGTGTAACACTGATGCATTTTAAAAATCAATGATGAACCAAATTAGTGGAGTGAACATTATGTAGAGGCCATAGAGTGAAATCCTCCATATGATAGCGCCATTCCTTAAATACAGGTATAATAGATCATTTTTAAAAACTTTGGAAATTTCAACTTACTATATTTATCTATTCCTCCATACTCGAAGCATCATATTTTCCTACAGAATACATCTTTCTTGGGAAGACTCAAAATAGAAATAGGTTTTTTAATATTTAGCTTAATTTTCAATGGAGATCCTTTAAGAAGATAGGGTTTTGAAGTTGCTATTTAAAATAACTATACCTTCTTCAATATTTCTCAATATCACTTTTATGGCCCAATACAAAAATGACATCACCATTCTACATTTGACGTGTAATATCCATATTTTGATCCTTTATATGACCCAATACAAAAATGGAACCTCCACTTTACCTGAAATGGAATTGGTGCAACTACAATCTAGAAAATAGATTAAGAGAAAAACATATCACAAGACCATATCATATAACCATTGATCACTATTCATATGTACATATTGTTTCTACATATCTAGTGTGAATCATATAACTTAATATGGAGTTAGAACCAAGTTACTAGTGATGCATATGTTATGGAGATATTGTAATTGATAACACTCAAAGGCACTCTCTCGCATTAATCTTTGTTTATTTTTTTAAATAGATATATTTTGTCGCTCTTGCGACGAATAAGATTGTCGATAGTATTTATAGTTTGTCACAACTATTGAGGCTTGATTTCTCTTGCGATGAACTATCATTATCGTCAATGATACCTTATCCTTGAATAGTTCATTGCAAAAAATACTCCATTTGTCTCTCTTGCAACGAATAAGATCCTTCATAGTATTGATAGTTCGTCGCAATAACTACTCTGGTTGTCTTTCTTGCGACGAATAAGATTGTTGATAGTATTGATAGTTTTTCACAACTATCGAGGCTTCGTCACTCTTGCGACAAAATATCATTACCGTTGATGATACCTTATCCTTGAGTATTTTGTTGCAAGAACTACTCAGGTCATCTCTCTTGCAATGAGCACCCTAGCTCATCCCTCTGGTGACGAGCTCCCTAGCTCATCTTTCTTGCGATAACCTCCTCCGACCGTCACTCTTGTGATGACCTCCTTGGGTTGTTGGTCTTGATACAATATCCTAGGTTTGTCACACTTTCCACGAAACATGAAGCGACATTTAGGGGGGCCAATATTCGTCGCAAGGTAATCGAAATGGATGTCGCAAAATGACCCAAATTTACTAGTGTGGAGCATAAATAATAGCTCAACATAGCTCTGTACAAGTCAAGAATGTCTAATTCATCACCATCCAAGAAGGATTCAACAATACAACGATGGATCATTTAGAACTTGAATTCTCTAGTCAAGTTGCCTCACACTCCATAAGGGGAAGGAGAATCGATTATGATGCCCTTGATCATTTCCAACAAGCTTGGGAGATGGATGAAAATGAAATAAATGTCTCAATATCCATATGTGAATAGTCCACAAGGATTCATGCATTTTAAAGCATAAGGGGTATCTACCTCCCATCGAAGATCTCAGAAATACCAAGAAAAAGGACCAGCTCCTTGAATAAATCCAACACAACATGAATCAAAGACAAGAGGATGGTCATGAATATACAAAGGTGACAATAGATTTAATGGAGGAGCATCTTGTTTGGTCAACCAAGACTCAAACTGTGATCCAGTATTTCATGGCCAATCTGAAAAAGGACATGAAAACACTTTCAAAACACTTGGAATCCCATGCAATTGCCTTGGAAGAAATCTTGTACCACATAGTTATATCAATCAAAGGCTAGAATTAAGTTTGGGAAGATTTTGTGGGAGATAAAGGAAAGTAAATGAGACAAAATAACAAATTCGAATTTTCCCACAACTACCTCCTATTTTTTTTTCCAACCTTCATTAGCTTCGACCTATTATAACACCTATCAAAAACATTTGAAAAGGGGAAGATGAAGAGACTTGTAACTTGTTCTTTCAAAATCCAAGTAGACATTATCAACAATTACTAAAATTACTATATGTAGGGGAAGAGGACCATTTTGTAAAGGATCTTCAAAAATCATATATTCATAGACTACTTTCACAATTAATATTAAGAGGCCCCTAGGGCCATTTTGTAGGACAAAATAGCTCTTGCAGATGATATCTTGTTATAAACTATTTTCATAAAATTGTATGTTGTTTACATGTGTTGTAAGAATGTTCTTTTCCTTATGGAATATTCTTGTGAAAAACATAAATTAATTCTTTCATATTAGGTTCTTCTTTCCTATTTATTCTCCTGACATGATGTATTGTTTATGTATGCAATTTCATAGCTTAGACTAATCTAGTTATATTATTTATATCCATGCATAGTCTAACCCATTTTCTTTTTAATAGATACCTTTAAGAGTTCTTTTGTAGGGATTAGTTTCATTTATAGTTTCTCATTGGTTACCATAGTCACTCCTACCTTGGATAGTATAGGTTAGATTTTATTTCTACACTTAGTTAGTTAGTATTTTCATTTCTAATTTCATTCACAACCATTCAATCACCCCTCAAACCTAGTAATGGTAGTTGGGCCAAAATATGAATGGGTCTCCTAAACCAAACACTGCATAGTCTAATTGGGACAGTGTACTAAGCAGAATCCTTGATTGTTGAAGGGAAATTATTCCACCTCAATAGGTCCCAAACAACATATTGTCTTGACTCATCCATTTCTCCCTAGCCACAACAAATGATTGCATACAATCCTTCCCCTATAGAATAGATCATGGTAGGTACTCCTCAGTTCAAGGGGTCATCCTCATTTTCTAACATTATGATGTGTGACCAGATGGTTTCATTACAAAATCAAGCATGCAACTATGATACTCTTGACAAGGTATGTCCTGCAAATTAGGATCTAACTTCCTCTTCCTAGCATGGTGTCCCTATATAGATAGAGAATCCATCCTTCGATACATTGCTTCTCCCACCCAAAGGTTTTCTTTGACACACTATGCATAATACGAATACACGCTCCACCCACAACTACACCATTGTGGAAGACTTGTCACAAGCATCATGTTCCATCTCTGCTTTAGAAGTCCTCTAAAGCTTCCCCGTGCAACAAAACATTTTTTTTCTTCCATAGGTGGGATGGATCCCTCAAAGTCTAGTTTGATTTCATTTTACATGCAATAGACTCATAATCGACTTTCCCACAAAATATCATTTCATATTAAAGTGAGAGTAAATGGGAAAAACATCTTTCGCACAATGGTTGATGAATGTGCCTTAACTTTAATTATGTCCATTTCCTATTTGAAATACCTTATCTCTCCAAAGAATCTAACATCATGTTGAAGGCCTTTGATGGACACATGTTGAATCCTCATGGTATTTTCACCACATTTCCCATTGAGTTGGGTGGAAAGACTGTCTCCATTGATATGGAGGTGGTCAGTGATCCTTTGGAGTATAATTCACTACTTGGGTGAACTTGGTTCTATGAGATGGCCACTATTGTCTCATAAGTATTTAGGATCCTTTTCTTTCCTCAAAAAGGAAATATTGTTATGATTTATCAACTTATGTATTTACCCCATACCTTATAATCAATGCAAGTTAAAATATACCCTTTTTCGGTTATTCACAAAATAATTTTTCAAGTGTTGGTGTGGATATGTTCATAGAATCCTCATTAATGGGTACATTTTCCCTTCCCCCACATCCTCCTTGTAAGAATGTTTCTTTGATCAATATGTTCTCTTATTTTACAAGTGGATCCCTCAGGTATTTTGATCCTTGGGAGGTTCCTCATATTAAGGAAGTTGAATGTTATAGATCTTATATGTTTCTCAAAACAATTTATATTTCCTCCCTGGTGATCTCATTAGTGTTAGCTGACACTAATTAACAACTCCATAGTCATACATAGTGTGATCAACCTGCTCCACCTGCATGGGTTGTTGAATCTCCTAGTTCACATGTTTTCCTGATATTGATTTTCCTTCAGATAATTCCATATTAGATGTCATGGCTTCAATAGATTATCCCAAGGATGAGGTGATGCATTGATAATATTTTCCTTAATCAAAGTCAATGAGAGTTAGCATGATGAGTCTCAATCCAAGACTCAGGGATTTAACTGGGGCATCAAGTAGACCTCCTAGTATTGACCCCTTTCCACCTCAATTACCATTTTTTTATTGTACCACTGATCTATTTTATCCCCTTTTCATCAAATATTTATGTTTTGTACCTCCTTCACATCTTGATGGTCATCATCAAGGAGCCATCCTATCTCACGAGACCATACATTATGAGTATCTTCAGCCATAGAAGTTCATTACTATGTGTTGTGGCCCTAGAATTTTTTTCCATATGATGCCAACATTGTCCCATTTGTTTCTCTGTGACATAAAGGATCCTTGTCCAGAGCCTAGAAATGGGATTTCTTTTGCAAAGTCATATCCTGGGTAGTTCCCTATACATAATGTACTTTTACTCTGTGTGGAGTAGTGTTTTTTTTGTTTTTACATGTGGATTTGTTAGGTTTGGTGCTTTTCATGATGTTATTTTGAATCACATCCGTGGGTTAGATATATTGGATCCTCGGCATAGGCACACCCATGTTGAGACCATGAGATTACCATAGAAAACATTAAATAGCATGCATTTCATAATCTTGGAATGCATTCACATAATTTGGAATCATAAGCACTAAAGAACCATATGTATATATATATCGCAAAAGAATGTTACAAAAATGGGGTAGTATATAAAATTGGTGTACCTAGCCCACATTGACACAAAATATATTGACTAGCTAAATAGATAGAGTGTAGCACAAAATGGAAAGACTTTCATCTAGTCATCCTAAGCATGCATTATGTGGTAGCATACCACTTCTTGGGACACTTTATTGAGAAATCAAAGGAAAGAGTGAGACACTCCCACTGTATGATTTTGTAGGCGTGATGGAATCTCATCCATATACATTGGGAGTGCACCCATGTCAAGCTCTCTAGGTTTCTCCACACCTCCTAGAGATCCTCGATGCCATCTCATCTCTCTTCCTCTGATGACTCCTTGTCACTAATCCTACGACGAGCTTAGCCCCATCCTACTTGTCACTCTAGTCCCACATATGTGTCAACATAAAAACTTGGTTAATTATATTGTAGAACCAAAAACATACATATTTAAAAACTCAAAAACATTATAAAATTTGAAAATTCAAAAAATAATTTTCACAAGTATTACCAAACAACCCCCATTGTTCTCTCGAGGGGATTAAGAGATAAAGGTCCTTCCTAAAATCATTCCCATCATATGGGAATTTCTCTACAAATGAAATATTTTTTACCACCATTGAATGCAACTATTCCCATAGTAGTTATCCACCCTACCTCAAGTAACTCGCACCATGTGGTTTGTCCATTCCAACATTTTTGGATTAATTGGACCTTCTTATGGTATAATTACTTGAATTCTCATAATTGGAATCAGCTTCAAGGACAATGTGGCTAATATGGTCCCATATCCGAATTGATTTTGTTTCCCTATCATGCATCATGTCAACTAGTCCTTCAAGTTGGCTAGCAATTTGGAACACTAGTTGAACACTATCATCTTTAAACATGCCAAGGAATACTAAATATTTCATTTGGGAGATAAATGTGGCACTTTGGACCATGCCACTTGGGTGATCATAAATAAGATCATTTGTAATGGAAGATCCAACATGTATCATATGGGGAGCTTTTTGCTTGTCCTTCTGGGCCCCAAGTGATAATTTTCTTTGATGTAGTCCATAATAGATCGATCAACACCACTAGGGCCTCTTTTCAATATCACTGGCGATCCACATCATGAAAATCATGTAATGAAGTAGATATATTATACTTCAATGTTCAGTATGTTCCCCTCTATGTTGAAGTATTGTCGGTCATAATACCAATAATGGAATATTGCCAGTGTGGCAATGATTGCATTCTTTCATATCAGAAGAACTTCAATAACCCATAGTCTAATAAAGTGGCCAAAATTTTTTGATCACCCATTGCTACTATGCCATAAGCCTCATGACATTTTTCTTTCCACTCAATCATTTTGACAAGGTACCCTACAAAATTCCAACAACAAAACACATCAGTTAAAATCGAAAAATTATTGAGCATTGCATATTGATGTAATATTTTTCCTCACGATCATGCCTGAATAGTGCATACTAGAGAGATCGGTTGTGGGCCAAGACACTGTGAGACAAATAATAATCATTGATGAGCACATTGTTATCATGCGACTGTGGAGGTAAAATTCAATATAGCTTTCTTAAAGAAAATTTAATGAGAAAAATGAAAGAAAAAAATCGATAAAATATGTAGGAAAGGATCAAGAACTACTTGGCACTAACGATTTTGAATTTGGCTAGATGAATGTTCGGCAATGGCCCATGGTAGACCCTCTTGTATCTTGCAATAACCCATGGTATACCTTTAATGAATCATCAAAAATCCTCATTCATATCTCTTTATCCATATTGTGGATATATATTGAAGGGGTTTCAATAATTTTTAAGTTACTTTGTGGTCACATATGCATTGAAAAATTATGTATTAGTGCCTACGACTACACTATTGTTTTCCTTCATCCCACTTACACCCATTGTAGTCACACTTGACCTATAAACACTTGCCTTATTTTACCTCCATTTTGTAACCATCACCCATGGAGATAACCATTGCTATGAGTTGTACTCACCTACTAGTACCCATTTCCACTCATTTTAACTAGTTCGGTTCCATGCACTTGAAACACATATGCATGTTGTTAAGACACTCATTCTCTCCATACAAGTTAACTTTTAATTATTTTTCATGTTGATTAAAATGTGAAAAAAACACTTTGATGAGCTCACTTTTAAATCTTTTTCATGCTCTTTAAACCATGAAAAAGACATCTCATGAATATACTTTTAACTATTTTTCAGACTCATAAAAACTAAACAAAAAATACATTATTGAGCACACTTTTATCTCCCTTTCATGCTCACTAAACCATGAAGGAGACACTCAAACACCAAAAAGATTGGGGTTTGTTTTTTTTACCATTGATATGTATTCATAAAAGTGGAAGTATCAGTTGTGTCTCGCTTGACATGTCACCTATTTGTGGCATTTTCTTACAATTAGGTTATAGTTTTCCTAGGATCCATATTCCATTCACATGAGCCACATTTACTACTCGGATTGGTTACTCTTCTTGTAATTATGCAAAGTGGTTCAATGCCTCATCCATTGTTGCACTATATTAGTGGTTTTCTTGAGTCTCACTACCAATTCATCATGTCATGCTATATGCTCAAGGGAAGTTAAACCCGAGTCAGCCATTTGTTTTCCTATTGACCATATGTGTTGGCCATCCTTGTATAATTTGTACTTATTTATTCTATATCTTCACATCATCTCTCGGTGTATGCTTCATGTCGATTGATGGGGGATAAATTAAGGCCCTCATTTGATAGATCTCTTCATATCGACTTCAACACATTATCTGGGAGAGGGATCTAGAAACCAACTATTAACTTGGAGCTTGTAGTCCTTAGTGGCATTCTTCATCACAATCAATAGTGGGTTTACATCATTGACTCCTAATCGATTGATTCTATTATTTTTCGACATTGGATCCTCTATTCATAGTTTCTATATTGTACTAGGTACCTTGGGGTCCATTTTCATCATTGGTGGGTCCCCTCACAACTATTAATGGTATACATCAATGACTAGTAATTAGACAGTTTCTACCATGCTCGACATCAACTAATATATTCACATGTTGTAGAGTTGTACCATCAGGGTTTGGGATGAATACCTTGGGTTTGGGGCCACATCACTCATGCATGATACCCCTCCCAAGGTGTGATGGATTATATCACTAATGTATGAATAAACTAAATACTATGGGGGCACTCTCAGTCATGCTCAATTTCTTCTTGATATATACCATGACATCAATCCACATTGTATTTTCTTGTGGCTATGATCTATTTGTTGACATGGATCCACTATGTAATTTTTCTTGGCCATGTGTTGGAGCATGCATTTTTGGGAGTAAGCACAATAATAAAGGAAACATGGACCAAACGGAACAGTGCACACTAGAAAAGAAGGAATACCAGTACAACAAAGGGAAAAGGAAGTAGCGTGTGACAGGATTTGTGGAAATCCACCGTATATGTGGACAAACCTAGGCATGTTAGGGTTAGGGTTTTTGAGTCATAATGTAAGTGTTTTAACCCATTTTTGTAGTATAAATAGAATATGTATGAGTAATATTGAAGTAGTCTTATGGTCTTTATCTTTTGGTGTCCTTGTTGAGAAAGAGAACTTACATTTGAAGAACCCTTTTGAGTATGAGTTTTGTATTGTTGAGGGTTGTGGAGCTCAGATGGAATTGATGTAACTAAGGGTCAGGTCACAAGTTGTGGAGCTTGGTGAGACACTATTCATCCTTACCACTATTCATATATCCTATGATGTAATGCATGCAATGATATTTTGATGAAGAAGAAAAAATAAGAAGATATTTGTAAATGTAGCCCCAAGCGGGGTGAACCACAGTAAAACCCTGTGTTGCAATGTGTCTGAAGGCTTTTGTTATTTATGAAATTATGGTTAAATGGTTAGATGAATGAATAGTTTTAATTATAGCATTCACTATAATATGTATGCATAGTGAATAAATTATGATTAAATTAAATAGTAGATATGATGAATGGTATGATAAAATGCATGTTTAAGTAGAAATAGAAGTAAAAATACCATCCCCAACCCCTTCCATGACTACAAACATATGTTTCTTGTAGTGACCCACAATCCATCTCGGGTGAGACTGCGATGTGCACTCTGTGAATTTTTTTTCCTTCTGGTTTATCATAGGGGTCGATGGTGAAAATGGTTTCGTTGGAGAACTAAGGTAGAACCTGGGTCAGCCCATACATCCAATAAATGGTTCTATTTCCGAATGGAACTCATAAGAACAATCAAGAAGCATTTCAATGAAGAACATGCAGTGGTGAAAATGGGATGTTTAGTCCATGGAATCCTACGAAACAAGAGATTGAAAGATGGTTGGAGACAAGTAGTTAGAGTTCACGTAGAGAGATAACAAGAGTTCCAGGTGTACACTGCACCAATATTTGTAGGGATATGTGTTTACTAATTTACATGAAGCATTTTTCTATTACTTTCCAGAGTTATTGCAAGAGTGGATATTGAGGTTGAATGATACTCATCCCATGAATCGGATTAGACCAGTTGAGTGGAATGCTCAGGATATTGCATAGTTAGAAAGGATGATTTTAGGGACTAAATTTCGCTCATGGGCTAATTTTCCATGGTTTTTCCAAAAACGAGATTCGTTATTTTAAAAATGATTCGCCCAAATTTTATAGGATTAAATTATTTTACTTTGAAAATCACCAAGATTTTATAAAAACTATATAAAATCCTTAGAAATTTGAATATTTTTACAAAAATATCGTCAATCATTTATAGTTGGAATATGAAGGATTAGTAAGATTCTCCAAGGTTTCTACATTTTAAAATAAATTTCCATCCTTAAAATCATCCCTGGAAGTTAGAGAGGGCTAATAATAATTCACGCGTGAAGTAGATTTCTGGTTAGAGAGTATTATTGCAAAGTTTATCACTTAGTTTGTAGTAGATACAACAAAGTCATACTTTTGGAGAGAAGGATTTCTTAAAGGGACCAAGAGGGAGGTACATCAAGTCACTTTACATGTCAATTAAAATCTTATTACATGATAAAGGCATGATGACCATAGAATCGGACAACTAGATCACTCTGCACACATGGGAAAGATGGGGGAAGGACTAAGGAAGATCTGTGTAATGATCCCAAGCCATTATGCAAGGATCATCACTGTTTTGGTGTCTTTTTAAAACTTTTTCTGAGTGAGGTATTTCGTCAAACACTTTGCTTATCTACCTTTTAGATGTGTTTATATGTGTGTATGCAGAAAATAACAGAAAGAGATAACCATGGAACATACCTCAACCATATGCAATAAGATAGACAAGCCAAAACATCTTAATTCTTCTTTATTCATAAAATAGAGAAACCTGCTACAATGAAGATGCCAATCTAGAATGCTCAACAGATGGCCAAGAAGATAGACAATAGATAAGAGCTGCTACAAAATGCTCCCGCTAATACAAAAGATGCCTCCAAAGGATGAATGAGAAATGAAGATCAATACAAGCAGATCTGAATGCCAAACTCTCCAGCTGAAAAATGCCACGCTCCAATAGAAGGCTAAAACCCTCAATAAATCGACCCTGGTACCAAAAGTGTCCAATCACCCTAATAAATATGCC
Source organism: Picea engelmannii (assembly GCA_009831015.1). Taxonomy (NCBI): domain Eukaryota; kingdom Viridiplantae; phylum Streptophyta; class Pinopsida; order Pinales; family Pinaceae; genus Picea; species Picea engelmannii. Next base: position 331,314 of record ML791895.1, read on the forward strand.
AACTGATAGATCAGGTGATGGTAAGAACAACCCAGGTGACTGAATCTCCTAGATCCCTCTCAATCTCTGTAGATCTGAAATCCCCCACTGAATGTTGCACCCCACTGGATGACTGAAACCCTAGATAATTCAGCCCTGCTGCCAAAAGTGTCCAATCACCCTAATAAATATGCCAACTGATAGATCGGG
>ML791895.1:338784-355141 GCA_009831015.1 Picea engelmannii
TTCCAATGAGCTATTACACTGAGAGGTTCCTCCAAGTAATGTGCCCAAAATGCCCTCTTCAGTGATTTTAATTAACTTATAGCTCAAAATAGTCAAAATCATGGAAATTGTCGGAATGGAACAAAACCAAAGCCAACCTGTGTAGAATGGCTCATAATGATGGAATATGATGATAAATGCCAACTGGACCCCACAATGCCTCTCAAATACCCCTGTACTCGCTATAACATCCATCCGGCTACTCTGGTCATCATAAGTCTCTGCCCTGTGATGATGTCCCAAAGTGGGGACATTACAATCTGAGATATGGAGAAGGATCTAGAGAGTAGCCAAAAGAAGGAAACAATGGACCCCATCATGATGGATGATCAATATACTAGGGAGATCATAAAGAAAGCAGGTGTGATGCACAAAATATGACCCTACCAGTGTAAGATGAGCAGTAAGATGAGGGAAGTAGTCGAGCGAGAGGGCTTGGACAATGATGAGGAAGAGGTAGAGGATATTCGCACCATGGGGTATATTGAGGATATCTTACATGCCACATATGATAGAAAAACTAGAGGTCATGGGTCTGACGTAGAAGAAGGCTCTCCATTCCAAATATGAATTAGTGTGGAAGCCACAAATGCATGTGCAACTAAGACAACTAAAGAAGAAAAACTAGTTAACTAACAAGTGATTAGTGGTAGAAGAATTTTTGGATGAGGATCTAATTCAAGTAGAATTAATTTAGTAAGAAACAACCAAGTTTCTACACAATGTGGAGGTGGTATCACAACAAACTTCACAATTGCAGGTCAAGATCCCACTATTAGGTTACCTAAGTTCCATGGAGAAGAGTTAGAGGACCCAGAGAAGCACCTTTTCATCTGTGAAAAGATTTGGGAAGAAAAGAATATTACAAACAAATATACCAAGGTTACATAGTTAAAAATCACATTCAAAGACCATGCATTAGATTGATACATGGGTTTCACAGTAAATAACCCGACAGGAGCACCTACGATTGTCATAGACGTAAAAGGTAGTTGATCAATGCATTTTAGAAGCTAAGCTCATAGGATCAATTTATCAATGAGATGGTAGATATTAAGCAGAATCCAAGACAATCAGTCTGGGAGGTTGATCAAAAGTTTTAAAGGATCAAAGGTAAGTTGAAGTTCCCCATTACTGATATACAACATAGACATTTGTTTGTTAATTTTTTGTTTCCACACTTGAAGTATCCTTTGAGGCAACAAAAATTTCAGAACCAGGATGAGGCCCTGCAAGAAGCCTTGTATTTATAAGAAAACCAATATAAGCATACAAATCCATTTTTGGAAGAGATGCGACAAGATTTGAAGAACTTAACATTTCAATTGAATCAGAATAAAGGTAAGGAAAAGAGGGAAGATTCTTGTTGTACAATGTGTAGGACAAAAGGTCATCATAAGAACGAGTGTCCATTGTTTGCACAGTATATAGGAGTGGGTATGGAAAACCATTTATATTTAGTAGGACCATGGTGTGAGATATGTAAATTACATGGACACAATCCTTATCATTTTCCCATGATGCAAAAGTATCAGACAGTTTCGAAGAGAGTTTTTTGTAGTTTTTGTAAGTCAGTGGGACATGAAGACAAAGACTATAGAACATTGGAGATGATGAAAGAAAGTTTTTCATATATATACAAGGTGCAGGATAAGAACATAACAAGACAACTTGCGTAACATCCACAATGTCGTAACATGTAGCAGTTTGTAGAACAACCATAGTACCATAACACACAACAGTTTCAACGACAACCTCAGTATAATGCACATCCTCAATACAATAATGCACAACCACAATATAATCAGGGACCTCAGTATAATACACCGCACAAAGGGAATCAGGGTAATAGAGGAGGCTATAGAGGAGGTGGCCGCGGAGGAAGATGATTTGCAGGAGGTCGAGGACCAGTATTTTATCATAATTGTCAAAACCCTTGACACTATGCAATATATTTCCCATTACCACCTATGACATGTATGTATTGTCGTGTTGCAGACCACAAAACAGAAGACCGCCTGACACTGTTGACAAATATACAAGAAAAGATAAACCAAAATAATCAAAATGTTCAATGGATTGTTTTGGAAGATGGGGAAGACGATGGAAAGAAGATCCATATAGTGACTTGAGGTGGAGCTAAGATAGGATATGATGCAGCAATATAGAACTAGGATATACACCAGTGGGTAAGGAAGAATGTAGAACATGAGAAGTAATCTGATGCACACAAAGAAAAATAGATAATCAAGGAGGCCAGATAGGATATTTTGAAGGAGAACATTGAATCTACCTAAGGAACGAAGCCATTAGATGATGTACCAATGTATCGCATGCCTCCCTTGTTTGATCAGACCAACAAAGAACAACCTTCATAGAAAGTAAGTAACTTAAGAAAGTTTTTTGTATCTTGTGTTTCTCTATTAAATGATAAGACATCTCTACAAGTACTACAAAATATGTTATAAAAGTGTAATGTTGGGGAAGAGGGGGTGAAGACGGTAAATTAGGTCTGAAGGAAGAGAATAACAAGTAGGGAATTCAGGTTGAATGCAAATATTGGATATTTTATTATGGGATGTATCATACTAGACTTAGGGTCTGAAGCTAATGTGCTGCCAAAGAATACATGGGAAGTAGGGATAATTTTAGGGGATAAATTTCACTCATGGGCTAATTTTCCATGTTTTTTCCCAAAAAAAGATTCGCTATTCTAAAAATGATTCACCCAAAATCTATAGGATAAAATTATTTTACTGAAAAATTGCCAAAATTTTATACAAACTATATAAAATCCTTAGAAATTTGAATACTTTTACAAAAATATCGCCAAACATTTATAGTTGGCATATGAAGGGTTAGAAAGATTGCCAAGGTTTCTACATTTTAAAATAAATTTCCATCCTTAAAATCATCCCTGATGGGAAGCCATTGGAGAACCTAAATTAGGGTATTCACCTATTCATTTAAAGTTAACAAATCAACACAGAGTCGTGCCACTAGGAAGATTGAAGAGGATACCAGTAGATCTAGATGGTATACACACAATGGAGTACTTTGAAGTCATTGACATAGTATATAATACTGCAACCTATCCAACACTGTTGGGATTGGATTGGGATTTTGATAACCAGGAAATTATTAATTTGAAGACAAGAAAGATGATCTTTGAATCTAAAGAGTACAGAGTTATTGCACCTTTGAACCCCTTAGAAGGAGGAAGGTATGTATAAACTACATATAATATCCTTACAAAATACATAAACCATATTTATAGAACCATCATGCGCAAAGAAGATTATATCAACCCAATTGCAGATGGAATGATGATTTGGAGGACTATTAGCTCATGTTCTTGAGACTCTGACATGGGACTGGAAAAATAGTAGCAATTGTTATCAGCATTAAAATACTTGTATTAAATCAATATTTCAAGTCTTAGCGAGGCGCTAAATTGGTTTGGAAGTTAGATAAATCAAGAGAGGGGCAAAATCTGATACGAAGAGGATAACTATGGCAGGGGAGAGAAGGTGATGGGAACCGATACTTTGCAGATTGTGAGCACTCCAGATCGACGATCAAGGATCATTTCGGGGGAAGAAGTTGCACGGAGGATAATTTCAGAAAGCGGGCTAAAATATAAACTGTGGTTTTGGGTTGGGGCTATGTGGCACCACCAAGTGAATTTTGGGGTGAGAAGCAGTTTTCCCTAAACCACTTCCTCATGCCACCCAAAATTGGAAAAGTATATAAAGGGCATTTGTTGGTTATTTTATTATTTTTCAAAATACTAGAACATTTGAAACTTGGTGTGACCACCTTTGTTCAACTGCATCTCAAAAGTATGCCAAGTTCACGCCATTTTTTCTCATTTCCAGTTATTTTTCATTGCCGCCATGGACCCCATCATAACTTCAGTAATAGAGGAAGACCCTGTTTCTAACGAAGAATCCCTAATTGACCAAGATTCAAATGTTTTTTACACTGAAATCACCATTCCTCTCATCTTTGTGTCCAAAAGAAATATGTCTGATAATGTAGCAAAATGTATACCATTCCTTGAAGCAGTCCAGGCCTAAATAGTATCGTATTTTGTATAAATTGTTTTCCCCTTTCCCAAATTTTTAGGTTGGTGCATAGAACAATATTCACATTAAGAAAAGGTCATCGTGAATAAACAAGGTTTTGAGGTCATGTGTAGGGTAGAGATTCTATCAATTTAATATGCCCTTAGTATACCAGAGTCTTTCTTTGAAGTGTCTGAACCTTTCAATGAACAAAAGATAATTAGGTTATATAGAGAGTGTCCATCAGAGGTTAGAGATCTGTTTTTATAGACAATTGTCAAACCAGAACAATTTTCAGAGAGTCTCTCTTTGCCCATGGATGTGAGTATAATGGTTTTTAAATTCCAATAAGTATGTTCCCTTTTGAGTCAGGTTTTAGGTATAGATAATGACAAATATGTAGTCAAATTCATGATTAGTTTTTTGTTGACCATTTTAATGTTAGACTATGGTCTGTGAGTCTGTATCATCTTTGATCAATTCATAGATGACAATATCCACAAGTAGCTGGTAAATTTCAGTTCTCTAAGGCATTTCAGATACTACACCTATATGTTGAATATTTTCATAGAGACCAATAAGAGAGAATTTTTTGAAGTAGCATTCATATCAACTGAAATTAAAAGGATTACATTGCTCATTTTCATCAACAAAGTCATGTCCAGGGTTTACAGTTGAATATTCAACACCAACTTACCTAGAGTTTTGGATGACATGAGGAGATATCTACAACCAAATCCATAAAAAAAAGTGGGGGACTGGGTACTATTCATGCATTCAACAATGATATGGGTTTATGGTTTCCATGAATCCCCCTATCTATTGACTATTTTTCCGACCCCTAGAGTGTTTTCCCTTGAATTCATTAGACAGAGAATTATATCTGAGACAAAGAATTTCTTGAAATTGCACAAAGCCTCCAACCTCAAGTTTCGTTTTATCATTGTCCCTTTCATTATCAAAGTCAGATCTTGTTTATCTCAGATTCAAGAAAATCTCAAATACTTTGGTTTTTCACAGCTACAAGGGAGAAGATATGACCCACACCAAATCATATCCAAGAGAATATTGATGAACAAACAGGCCCCTTATGAGAATGAACATGTTGAGGGTTTTGATCAACTAGCAAACCTAGAAGTCTGTGTTGATATGGAAGTAGTCTTGGAACCAACTCAAATGTAGCAAGTGGTGGCAACCTTGAAACAAATCCAAACACTACAATATCCTCAGAGACTAATGGTCAAATCTCCTAAGATGCAGTTCAGAGGTCAAGGGCAACAGTGATCAACAAACTTCCACAAAGAAGATGAAAATTAAACAATCTCCACAGATTATAAATTTGGAGGAGGAAGAGCCCAGAGAAAAAATAAATATTGATATGGTGGAGAGTGGTACAAGAACTGTTGAAGTTGAAAAGGAAATAAAACTCCAAAATGAAGGTAGCTCCATAACGTTTAGCAACAAAAGATACATCTTTGATAAGAAATTTAAAGTAGTGTATCAATCTAAAGAAGATTTGGCAAAACAATATGTTGAGAAGGGAAATATTTCTCTGAGTGAGATGAGGGATTTAGTCCCTAAGGTAGAAAATATTTCCCATAATAAATCTTCTTTGTTCATAGTGAGAAATATTGAGAAGAGGACATTTAATATAGCAGTTGCAGATGAAGACAAAGTATATGAGATGAAGATAAGGTATGAAAACATCAGTTCTCCAGACAAGGTCTAATTCCATATAAATACCAGTGACATGTTATATTCAGATTACTTAAGTTCAATCTTGAAGAACTCAAAATTGTCATCCCATGTGATGAAATTGGAAGAACCGTTAAAGTAGGAAAAGGCATCTAGAAGAGATTGGAAAACTCAAGTCAAAATATTGGAATATGAAGGTCCCCAAGGGGTGAAAACCTCATTGTCTGAGAAAGACAAATTAATTAATTCTTGAAGAATAAACTAAAATTGTTTTCCACAAAGCACCCACAAACAGGATAACTTGTTTCTCTGGAACAGGAAAAAGAAGCATTTCGTCAAGAGGCATTGAACTAAAAATATAAGGTGTTGAAGCTAAAATAAGAAAAGATGAAACTGTCACAATAGAAAATAGAATTGCTGAATAGGGTTGTAGTTGTACCTCCCACTATAGAATCTAGGCCAAACACTGAAGGACTTGTCCAGGCTATGTCACAAGTTAGCCTGAAAGAAGGAGAGATCAAATGGCTAAAAGGGAACCTAGAGAAGTTGAAGCAAGAAATGAAAGCAAAGGATGAAAGAATGGCTCAATTTCAAAAGGAGAATCAAGCCTTGTAGGAAAGGATAGACAAGATGAAAATAAAATTAAGAGGCAAAGGACTGTTGCAGGGAGCTAAACACGTCATTTGGGATTCTATATCTATTGAAGCTTCCAAGTTTAGAGTGTATTTGAATTTCATCAATGATAAAGACAACATTTCCATCACAGCTAGAAGCTGGTGAACTGTTGTGAATGAGACTTTAGCAAAGAAACCATCAGAGTGGGCCCAAATTTTCATAAACATCCTAAACTCCATCCCTATTGTAGAACTTAAAACCATTGGAGTTAAAGATAGAACTAAATTAATCATTTGGTCCAAGAGGGTTATTACTAAACATAACCTTCTAAAATCAGTCGAAAGCAAGGAAACACGGATGGAGAAAAGTGTGTAAGAATTCAAAGATCTATTTGAAGAATTCTTTATTAAATGCCTCCCACCATTTTGGTATGGAAAAAGAAAATTATATGACTAGGAAGAATATAATTCTCGCCTCACTCAGCTCAGAATGGATCACTCCAAGTTTTAAACCATGGAGGAAAACCTAAAAAGAGAAACCGTGGTTGAAAATCTGATCATAGACTTTGAGATTCTGAATGAGTTCAAAGAAGTGAAAATTGGACTACCATTCATGACATATGCCTCTTGCAGTGACCTGGGGATCCTGATCAAAGAAATGATAGACTATAATATCCCTTCTAACTTGCAATGGAAGGAGATAGTGCAGTTGGGTATGACAAAGTGAAGTTTTCTAAGGTCCAGTAGGTTATGGCCAGATGTCAGTGAAGATGGAAGATACAGGTGGTGAACCAGAGCAAAGGAAGTGGAAAAGAAAGAATTTTAAGAGTTAGAGGAATCATAAGCTATATCATGAAACATTTTTCCTGCTAATTATTATAATCAGTTTCAAGCCAAAACTATCATTTGTAATCATTATAATTAGTTTCAAAAACTAAAACATTTCATTTCAATTATTGTAATCGGTTTCAAACCAAAGGAAATCAAATTGTATAAGTATTATAGATTTTGAATGTATTAGTGTTGGAAGAAGTGCAAGGGCATGATTGTAGCTATTTTCAACCCTAAATGTAATTTTTTGAAGCTGAATTGAATATACATGCAGAAGTCTTGAAGTTTCCATGAAAAGATTCTAATGGTGGTGATATGAGTTTTGTCTCCTCTCTTTGTATGTATTTCATGTAATTATGATTTCATATTCAATGTCTTCCATTTAAATTGGATAGTAAAAGGCTTAGAATTCATCTTGTGATGCTCTCAGCTGAAGAAATTTAAACTATGTTAAGTTCTTCCTAACTAATTCAAAATTCATTTATTTAATGCTCTGATGCAGTTATATGTTGTTTTTTCTTCCTACACTCTGAAAATTTACAAATTATAACCCAGATTTATCACCTCATTTATCCTTTATCCTCTGGATATTTCTATTGAGCAGTTATTGCTTCTATTATTTTTCATAAGTTTGAATCCATAGCCCTAAGTGTCCCTCCTCTTCCTTTCCAACAAATTTATAAAAGAAACCCCAAACAACGAAACCTAGCCATTGATTGTCAAAGAAATAACAAGTGACAGGAGAGATCCCTCTCTGAGCCGAGCAGGCTAGTACCCAACTCTAAAGTTGGTTTGTAGGTTACCTATGTCATTTGTTTATCAACCAAACAAATTTACAGAGTGCTAACATTATGGTGTTGTTGTCGGGGACCGAAAGTGAAATATTCCCTAGGAACGGAACGACTTAAAGAATTATATTTGATTCCTGAGGGTGAAAGTGAATCAAACACCTTATTGGATGAAACTAAATATACCCTAGAGACTCCATTATCAAGAGACATGTAGAATAAAGTAATTTGATGTAGAAATCCTAGCTCCCAAGAGAATTCATACTAGGAAAAACCCAGAACCAGAAAACGTAATCCATGTGTATGACCCTAAGAAGAGTGTACACAAAAGAAAAGAAAAGCAATTAATCCCAGTTGTGTATCTAGACATATATCTATCCTTTTCCAAATATGGAGTGATAATCATTGAAGACCTTAATTTTGATTCCAAATTTGAGCAAACTTTGTTCAGAACTAAATCTAAGTCTTGTTTGAACGAAATCATCTTTGATGAGAAGAGGTTCCAAGATTTAATTTTAGTTTTCTCTACTAAACCTATTATGATTCCTAACTAACAACTATTTCAAGCGCTTACTGCAACCATGGCAACTAGGTTTTCCCCTCTTTTTCTACTTGCTCAGTTACATGATTTTCCCCGGGAATATAATCATAGGATTAAGTTGTATGATGTTGAAGGACATGTGTCATCCAAAAAACACTTAGATTGGTTCAATGATTTTATATACCTCAAAGAGGTAGATTTTGAAGATGCAAAAATGAGGTTGCTTTCACAAATTCTTGCAACAGAAGTCAGAAAGTGGTTCAAAGCTCTCCCACTAGCAAATATCCAAAATTTCGAAGCCTTTGAAATGAGTTTTCTTGCAAAGTGGGGTGACAAGAAAAACCCCTTCAGTTGCTAACCCAGTATAACAACATCTTAAGGTCACTTGATGAAACAGTACATGAGTTTTCATCTAGATTTATTAAAGTTTACAACTCAATTCCTACTAAAGTAAAACCTCCTCCCAAGGTTGCTCAACTTAGATATATTGACTCATTTGAAAGTGATGTTTCTTCATTGTTAAGGGAAAGAAGATCCACTTAACTATATGATATGATGAGTGGTGGAATAGAAGTTGAAGTAAATCCAATGGCTTCCAGAAATATCAAATATAATTTTGATAGGGACATGCGTAAGGTTCAAGATAAGGCACATCCTTCAACCTCATAGTCATCAGAAGAGAGGTTTGAACTGATGATGAATACCATGGAGAAGCTCATCGAGAGGATGTCTTTAGATCGCAAACCCAACACTAGAGAACATGTTGATGTTCCACTTAGAAACCAAAGGAGACCAACAGTTCCAAAAATCAAACAAAGAGATCAACTGAACCAGGGTGATCAACAAATAAGACCTCCCTTTCAAAATAATTATGTAAATGAAAATTTTGATGCAAATTTTGAATACAACATGAATTGTTGTGATGGTGATGAAACAAAAGTGTTTTTGACTAAAGAAGAACATGACCAATTCATGGATGCAAATGAAATCTTCATGCAAGAGAATTATGAAAGGTTGTTAGTCGAAAAGGAAGATTACCAGACAGGCCTGCAAAATTCCATCATGCATTTCCAGAAATAATATAATCTTTAGAACAAAAAGGTTCCTACAAATCCTCCAAAGGGAATTCCTACCAAAGAATCTCAAAATAATATACCTTCTTCAAGTCAGCCTAAAAAGGACTCTGTTACAAAAGATGATGTGGAGAAAGGAAAGAAGAAGGAAGAACCTCAGAAGAAAGTAGATGAAACAAGAAAGGAGAGAGACATCAAAGAGGTAGAGAAAACCTCATATTCCTTTAATTTTGAAAGTGAGATGGCCAAAATTAAAATCTCTGTAACATTCAATGAGTTGATAAAGAATAGTGAATATAGAAATTAGACTATCAAGATTCTCAAGATGGAAGAAACCTCTGATACTTTGAACATTCAAGATGATCATCCTGCCATCTTGTTTGGCCCACGTGTAGAGGAGAGTAATGATGTTGATGAGGTCCCCCCTTTCTATGACAGTATGAAGATTCATGATATGAATCTGCACAATTCTATGTTGGATTAAGGAGAATCCCATAATATGATACCCAAAGTGCTCATGGACCAATTGATCCTGGACATTACAAGGCCTTACAAAGACCATTTCTCCTTTGATTCAAGGAAGGTGAAGTGCTTGGGCCTAATCAAATATCTGGTTGTATATTTGTCTCAAATTCCAACAGAAAATATGGTCATGGATGTAGTGGTTGTTGATATCCCTCCTAAGTTTTTCATGTTGTTATCTAGGTCATGGGATACAAAGTTGAAAGGGACTCTGCAAATGGATATGTCATATGCCACTATCCCTATTTTGGTCAAGATAGGAGGAAGTACAAGGAAGTATTGCTAAAATACATGATTAGTAACAAGGCCCAACCAAAAAACCATCCCATTTACTCTGTGGAGACTGAGATTGGTTCTTCCATTTTATTTAATTCAATTTTCAAAGAGAAAGTGTCAGATATTGATATGACTGCCAAAGACCAATCTAATCAAAAAAATGAGGAAAGTTCAAAGCAACAAAAAGATGCACAAAATCAGATGTGGAATATGAGCTTCTATGGAGCTGTCAGTAGAGAAGGAGTAGGGGCTAGTGTGTGGACTAACCTCCCAAAAGGAAGTACAAAACTGTGTTCTTATAAACTTGCTTTGGATTTCACAAAAAACGTTGTTGAATATGAGGCATTAGTGTTGGGATTGAAGAATTTCAAAGAAATGGGTACTAAAAGAATAACTTTACATAGAGATTATGAGATGATTATCAATCAGATAAAGGGTATATACCAAGCAAAGAATCTCATATTAAGAGCCTATAGGAATATAGTGGTTAGTCTTCTTGAAGAATTTTCAGAGTACAATATTTCAATGATTCCAATAGGGCAGAATCAGATTGTTGATGCCCTGGCTACTTCAGCCTCATTCTTCAAAATTCCAATCTTCCCTAACAAAAAAAATGAGATTGAGGTCAAGCACAAGCTAGCAGTACCAGATAATATTAAGTACTGGCAAGTTTTTGAAGATGATAAACAAATAGAAAGTTTCCTCAAGATGGAGGATGAATTCAAAAATTTGAATATTGATGAGAAATATTGTGGTGAAGAAGAAGATGCAGTTGCTTTCACAAATGATGGTTATTTCAAGAATAAGATTGTTGGTAAAGATATAATGTAGCTAAAAAATAACATCATCCCGAAAGGCCTGGTCCCATTAGAGAAAATATTTGACGATAATGATGTGGCCAGGAGCCCTAAAATTACTGTAAATGATGGAGATGTTGAGGATTGCAACATTGGGACTCAGGAAGATCCCATGATCATAAATTTGTCCAAGACACTCAGCCCAAAGGTTAAACAAAGATATATCAATTTAATGAAATAATTTCCTGATGTTTTTTCATGGAGTTATGAAGATCTAAAAGTTTATTATACCAAAGTGATCCAGCATGTGATTCCAATCAAAGAGGATCATAAGCCTTTCAAATAGAATTTAAAAAGAATCAATCCTTTATTGTTGTCCTTGATTGAGAAAGAGATAAATAAGTTGTTTGAAGCCAATATCATATTGTCTCTAAGGTTTTCTAAGTGGGTGGAAAATTTGGTACATGTCAAAAAGAAGAGTGGAGAGATCAAATTATGTGTATACTTTAGAACTCTAAATAGGGTATCTCTCAAGGAAAATTAACCACTGCCTAAGATGGATCACATTCTACAGAAAGTGGTTGGTTCTCAAAAAATATCAATGTTGGATGCTTTCTCTAGGCACAATCAAATCATGGTACACTGTTAAGAACCAAATATAAATACAGCATAGAAAAACCTAAGAATAAGTACTTGGTGCCTTGAAAAAGAGATAATTTCAAATAATAGGCATCTTCGAGGGGGAAACCTCCTTATACACCACATAAATGTACAAATACAAGATGATTCCAAATGAAAATGTCTCCTTGGTATATATAGGAGACTAGGAGGTACAATTACAACTAATGGACCCAATTAGACATAAATAAAATAACATTACTAATGTAATATGCCCAAATTAAGGGGTAATGTGCCACTATTTAGGGCTTAAGATGCCCCTCCCCCTGAGACAAGTGTTTTCCACATCACTTGAGTAACTCTGGATGATTTTGTATAAAATATTCATCTTCCCAAGGGGAATCTTCAGCCGGTAGTTTCCTCCATTTAATGAGATACTCTGAAATAGATCTATTCCTCAGCTGGCAAATTATCGTGTCAGTGATGGCTTCAAGCTCTATTATGATTTTTACTTCCTCGTTAAGTTTTGGAAATATAGTTTGAATTGAGATATTTTCACCTATAACCTTCTTTAAGCATGAAACATGGAAAACTAGGTGTACTCGTGAAGATCCAGACAACTCCAATTTGTATGCCATAGTACCAATATTTTGAAACACCTTATAAGGCCCATAGTACTTTGGTGATATTTTATTATCCTCCTTTGCTTTCTTGAGGGACATTTGTTTGTATGGTTGTATTATTAAAATCACCTAATCCCCTACTTCAAAACTTCTTTCACTATGATGTTTATCTGCTTGTTGTTTCATGCGATTTTGTGCCACAGTCAGGTTGTCCTTTAAGATTTGGAGAACTTGTTGTTGATGCTAGATGTGATCTTCCACTGCTTGAAAATTAAATTTTTCATTTAGAGAAGAAGTGATGGAAGGAGGGTGGTATCCATAGAGTGCCATAAATGGTGTCATTTTTGTTGTAGTATGGAAGGAAGTGTTATACCACCATTCTGCAAAGGGTAACCATTTGAACCATTGTGTTTGTTTATCAGAGACAAATAAACGAAGTTATCCTTCCAGAAATTTGTTCACTATCTCAGTTTCTCCATCAGATTGAGGATGATAGGATGAGCTAGAAGCCAATTGAGTACACAAACAAGAAAATAAGTATGTCCAAAAATGTCCAGTGAAGATGGGATCTCTGTCACTTATAATAATCTTTGGGCTTCCATGTAACTTTTGAACTGTCTCCATGAATGTGATGGAAACTGTACTGGCTTTGAAGGGATGAGAGATTGTACAAAAGTGTCTGTACTTGTTCATTCTATCAACAATAACCATGATGACACTCTTTCCTTTAGACTTCAGCAACCCTATGATGAAATCCATGGAAACCTCCTCCTAGCATTGACTTGGGATGACTAATGGTTGTAAAATACCTGGGGTCTTAATTTTTTCCACCTTATTTTTTGGAAAACCAAACATTCTGCCACAAACCTTTGAATATTAGTTTTAAGGCCATCCCAAAAAGATTCCTTCTTGACCCTATGGTAGGTTTTTAAAAATCTCGAGTGCCCTCGTACCAAAGAGGTGTGTCTTGGGCCCTTTGTTTTTGGGATAAGGAATTGCACAAGTTTTGGTCAAGTATGAGTTGCAAAAGATTCATAAGAAGTTGGACAGCAGAGAAAGAAAAAGCAATAGAAATAAATTGTTGAAAGGACAACGCAACACCAGCAAATCAAAAGCAGTTGCAACAGAACAAGAAAGAATGTGAACCAAGAAAAAATACACAACTTAGCTTATAGAGAGAGAGGAATATGATTGTAAAAGGGTTATTTGTTGGTTCAGATGAATTGCGATTGTGTTCAGTTTGATATTTCCCTTACTGTTAGGTTGATGTCATAGTTATTGTATGTAGCTGAGAGGTCAAAGTTTTGAGTCTGTAATGTAATATGTACACCATTTTGAGAGTTAGAGCTCTGTGACATGATTCCAGAGCCAGGAGTATGTAACAAATCACTACTATATGTCTCTAAGTTTGTAAATGAAGAAATATTCTCAAGATAATATGAAGAAGGATCTAAATTTTCAAAATAGGTTCTGTCTTTCTATGTTTTACTCATGCATTACATTAATTCTTTATGTTTTATAAGTTCCACATGATGGCCCTATGTTTAATTGATTTATCTGCAACACAAGTAGGTTAATTTTCTACACACATGTGTTCATATCTGTTTTGTAGTTAGATGTTTTGCGGAAGATCGGGACGAATATTGAAGGTTCTACGAATCCTCCTAAGTCTTTTCCTTACCCTTCCCTATATGTTTGTCTCAATAGCGCTTCAAGTTAAAATTCTTCTCTTTGGAGAAGATGAAAATGCCAGCGCTCTAGACTACTCGATACCTTTTGTTGGTAACCTGAGAAGGACCCTGGTCTGATCAAACTTGTGCCAACAAAATGGTTTTGTTTCCGAGACCTTCATTAAAAGGGAACCTGTAGGGAGGATTCTTCCACAGATTCACAGATCTAATATTGACCAATGGTGGGAAAGAAACTATGATGCCTTCATATGGAAAGAAGTGGAGCTGAGGGGAAAATCCACAAAAGATACTCATGAGGCAGTCTTTTACTCAGAAAGATCAAGCGACCAGTATGAGATATTCTAGGTTAAGTTCCTGGAAGAACTTTTCCACTAGATAAATAGGATTCAAGAAGCTCCAGACTTAGAAGAATGAGTCAAGAGGATTTGTACTTGGGACACAGAAAATACCGCAACACTTCATCGACTGGATTGTCTATTCACACGAGCGATTGATTTTTGGGTCAAGACCACATTAAAAGGATACATTATCGAGTTTGCAACTGAGAAACACCAATATTTTTCGCGAGCAGAGGCGAATTTCAAGAAAGAMGCAAGGGGAAGATTGTTGATAGAAATAACCATGTGTATTAAATTTTTCTTGGTGGAAGAGGGGATGTTGACTATGTCCCCGAATGAGATGGCAGTGTAAACACCCTCGCTTGGGGTAGGGAGAGGCTTGGGTAGAGTCATTTCCTGAGAGAAAGGAAGGCTTCTTTGAAAAACAGGGGGGATAAACAACAAGAAATGGACTCAAGAGATGAGCGAACCTTGAAAAGAGCCGTCATAATTGAGAAGTGGTGGCGTGAAAAGATCGAGAAAGCAACAAGACAGTTTGAGAAGCTATGGAAAGAGTTCGGACCAGGATAAGTAGAGGAAAGATAGATGGAAGAGTTGTAGAAGATGAGAAGACAGGGAAGACTAGACAGTCAAAGATTAAGTGAGAGATAAGCGCAGAGAGAAAGAAGTCCCCAGGAGGCTGAACAAGAAGGAGAAGGTGTAGAAGTAAGAGAGGAGGAAGTTGGCGTGAATCTTGAAGAACAAAGAGAATATTTATCCCCAATGACAGAAGAGATTGGGAATCCGGCTGAAGAGACCACTCCCGTGGAAGAAAACAAGACCCCACAGAACAAAGAAAACTTCCCTGAAGCCAATGGTTCCAGCCCTGAATCGCTCATACCCCAAGTGTCTTCTATACAAGTGGTAAGTTTGATACTACCTTCTCATGCTAGTTTTGTTCCAGTACCATTAGTTAGTCAGCCACCACCAGTAAGTGAGAGTACAGGGAGGATATTAGGATCCCCTGGTAGATCACAAGAAGGACCATTAGGTTTCATTTTGATAAGATCACCAAGATCAACAATGTCTAGTCACGTGAGAGGTTTGATTGCCCGATACCCATAATTTTGGGGTAACAGAGATGAAGATGTTGAGCAACACTAGTTTTTGTGGGAAACAATCTGGAGATCCAGAGGGACTCTGGATGCGATTAAGCTGGTTGAGTTCCAAACTACCTTGAGAGGTCGCATTATCAAGTGGTACATGAATATTATTGAGCCATGAGTTCCAAGAATGCAAGGTCAAGAGTTCACACTTGTCCAGGTACGGACTAGGTTCATAGCAGAGTATAAACCACCTCAGTCAGAACAACAGGCTCTGTCTGACTTGCCCAAGATTTAGCAAAGGGAAGGTGAATCAGCCTGGGAATATAGGCAAAGGTTAAAATATTCTATAGGGAGGTTAGCGCATCCAATCCATGAGGAACATCAAAGAGAATAGTACATTCAGGGATCTATACCTCTGACTTGGATTCGGCTAACACAACAGTGGATAACCACTTTGATAGACACCTTGGAACAATCGATGAAGATTGAAGCCATGGTGGGATACCCTGGGAGCCTGAGATTGACCAGACCCCTGAAAGATGCGAATTTGGTGAAACTACAAGGGAAAATATCAGCGCTTCCAGAAAATTTTCAAGAACTAACGATACCTAGACCAAGACGACCATAGGTCTGGTGCACTGGATGTTATACAGAAGGACATCTGGTGAATGAATGTCCATGAATGAGGGGAATGGGACCTCCTCAAAATCCGATGGGACCCTCACAAGGACCCACAGGAGGTGTTAAGCCCTAATATTG
>ML791896.1:0-33254 GCA_009831015.1 Picea engelmannii
TTTCAACTGGTTTGTCACCAAGTCTGTGGACTTTACATTGGCGGAACCTATAATGTTGTCGGCATGAGGTCCAGGATTTTTCCTAGGGTCGTAAGTAGACCATGGTGCGTCAGGAAGAAGGTGGCATAAAATCCCAGACTGAGCATAAATCAAATCTAACTAATGGGCCCTAAATATATCTTCCTCCTCAGTGGTAACCTCGGAGGTAGCAATGTCCTTCGAGATAGGAGTGTACAAAGACTTAAGAAACCATTCTAAAATAAAGGTTGGGGGTATAGGGGTCTTAATCAACCTCTTCCATCTATGCCACTCCTGGATATGGTCTGATATATGAGTGGCAGTATCCTGGCGTAAAGTTGACAATAATTCTAATCTAGCATCATAACGAATGGGCAACTGGAAGTGGTTAAGAAAGAACATTACCAACTGACTAAAAGTCCCATATGCCCCCTTGGGTAGCTCAATATACCATTTCACAACAACTCCGATGAGGGTGCATTGAAATAATATCAAATGAATAGAGTCGTCATTAAGGGAGTTTGATGAGAACCAAAGGTGAAAGGTAGTGACATGATCACCAGGATCCTCTCCATTCTTACCCTCGAACTTCAGGATGTACAAAGGAAGTTTGGTGGGGACCGGGGGCCATGTAGGATCATGACTCACAAGGTCATTCATTAACTTATCCAAATCTGGCAGATTAAGCGTGGTCAGAAAAGGGAGACGGGGTTGTGACATCTGGCCCCAACCTCCCAGGAAATATTGTTCTTGTGTATTTGCAAACCATCCAGGGTTCTGGTAAACACCATGGCCCTGTCCAACATTATAAGGCCCTCCTCTAGTCTGATTCATATAAGGTTGGTTGGGTATCATTCCAGCTGGAATGTTCTATTGAGGGTTATAGAAATTCCCCCCAACCAGATTAGATCCAGGTTGGGGGTTGCCCAAAGTGTGAAACTAACCTCCTCCAGGTTGAAAATCGAAGGATAGAGTCAGATTCATCATGCCAAAATAATTGGTCAGAATTTGCGCCGAGGAGGTAGGATTGTAGGATGAAACTTGAGCCAAAGCTTATCCGCCAGGTTGACTATTCCACCCAGAAGTAGGAGGATTTGACCCAGGGTTAAAAGCAGGGATACCTCCCATATTAGGAGTCATTTGAGGGATTTGAGATCCACCAAATGAAAAAGGAGTGTAGGGAGGTGTACTTCCCCCAAGCCCAATGCTAGCATTAGGGTCAACAACTGGGATGGAGCTTGAAAACTGCAAAGTGAATTTTGGCATACCATAAGAAAATGGACTAGAAGCCATAGGGATGGACTGAACATTGTATCCCGGTGAGTGGCCAAGATACCCAAAGGGGTTCGAGGTGGTAGCTTGAGCATTAACTATAGGTTGGGCCATAGTAATGATAGGTACCTCTGGCGCTACGACCATAGAGGTTGCAGGATTCGAAGGGGTGCCATTAACTATAGTGGGTATGGGAGTCGAAGGGCTCCCATAATTCTGAATACCAGGTTTAGTAATCATCCTTGTAGAATCACAAGTCTGAATGATGGATGTGTGTGTACCACATATAATTACTCTACGCCTTTTAGAAGGAAAGGACATGAAATACAGTGGTAACTGTAACAAGTGATGAGACCGATAGGGAGGCTGGTCTGAGTCCACGATGACTTAAGACTCTAAAGATAAAAAATTTATCCTAAGGCTAACTAGTAAGCAAAGAGCACACCAAAATTCAAACGACCAATATGCATGCAAACAAGGTAAAGTGGTTGAGTGGCCTCCCTCCCTAGAGAAGGTATGTCTCACCAAAGAGGGGCTTGAGACTCCCTGCTAAATATCAGAGGTAACAAAATTAGTTATAAAGGCCCTCGTGGGCTTAACCAGTCGGTCAGATCCCCCCAGAGAGGTAATCCTCCATAAAGGTTGTGTGTTGTCCGACCCTTATCTGACCCAGGGTACCTGTAGAATAACCTCTACAAGTAACATATGAGACACCTAACTCAAGAAACTAATCAACCACTATATAATTGATGCATAGGTGAGCATTCGTAAGTCAGGTCCACCATATGGGCAGGGTAGAAAATCCTGAAACCTTGAAAGCACCACCTCTCACGGAGGTAAAGGCACTAACAAGATCCCCAGATATGAATAGATCCCCAGAAATATCTCTGACACTAGGAAGGTATCAGGGGGATATCCATTCAACCGACTTTGCGTGACCTCATGATTAACTTCGGTGTGAGAGAATCCTCCTGATATTACCAATTATACAATGGATTTATCCACTCCATGACTCAGACACATATGTTGATTTAATTACCTTGGATAAATTTACTCAAAAAATTCTCTTCCAAGGCACTAAATCCTAGGCTAGTTTCTGCACCCTAGAAAATAAAATCGTTACTAATAAATTTTAAATCATAGCGTTGATTTTATGGCCATGATTACTCAAAAAGGTATTGTGATGAAACTCGTGGTGTTATGAAACTGCAAGAAAAGTAAATATGAAAATAATGCAAATTACTAACTTTAACTTTTAATGTATGATATGCTTCTAAAAACGATGCAATTTTGAAATTCAACTCTTCAATTAAGAAGTAAAATGAAATCTTTCACTGTATGCACTAAGCTAATGATAAAAACTCAAAAGACAAAAATGCCAAGCAATGCAAAATGCCTATGTTTTTGTATTTTCAATATATCGAAACTGAAAATGCATGGATTGAAAAGCAACGTGATATATAGCCCTACTGTGTATAAAAAAGAGATAACTCAAGCATGATATCAAGCAAAGAAACACCCAGCCCAATGTACCAAGATAATAAAAATGAAAATATGAGGAGAAAAACTTCACCCAAAAATTCAACCAAAAGACGGTTTCATGTCATCCCACAGACACTCAACATGCACTACATGGACCTAAGAAGGTTCAAGAAGCATCAAATCCCACCCAACAAACACCAAACCAAGAAAATAGGCAAGGAAAAAGTGTGTACGCATATGTTTGGGCAAACATAGCATATATACGTAGCTTGCAATAAGACAACCTGCGTGTACATGCATCTATCAGGGAAAAAGACACGTATATGATTTGAAACAAGGCCAGGCAAGGGAGAAAGGCTGAAAACTCAGACCCAAAGTGAACAAGAGCTGTCAAGCAATGATACGATAAGAGCCACAATAGAAATGAGATAAATCTAAGGAGAAAAGTACTTCAAACCCTAAGAAAGAAGATTCATCCCCAATATGGTCTCCAATTCTGTTATGAGGAAAATCTCTCTATGGTTAGGATGAACCACAATAGACGGAAATGACTGTAGAAATAAACTCTATCCCAACAACATGATATATAAACCAATGTGCAAGTAAGATAAGAAAGAGGCCTACCATGTCTAGATGTTCGATGATGTCCACCGTTGAGAACTTTGACCCAAAGCTATATACCCACAACAAGTTCTCAACAAACAAGTGAAAACAAGCATATGGTGGAAATATAAAAGGTTAGCACATTAGATATCATAATCCATCAATATACATAACAAATACGCCCATGGATAATAATACATATATTTGCAAGATATCAATTGGATGGGAAAGGAGTATTTCTATTAATAAATGATCAGTAGAAGTGAAAATATTACAGACTTTCGTGTCGGCACGGTTTGGAACCAAGAAACTGAGTTCCTTCCAACTGGGCCTCCCCCACTTCAATTCTCCACCAAAGGAAAGCTCATATAAGGGAGACAAAGAGGTTCTCCATCAATAAGGGAATAGCTTGGGGGTTGAACACTGTGTTCAGACTTAAAGGACAAAGGGATGCAGACTCAATATGAAGTAAATAATTTCTCCAGAGTAACTTTGCTCTCAAAATTAAATTCTCTCTCCTTTTCCATAGCTTGGAATTGGCTTCTTTATATCATTCAAAATGAAATTGAAGGGCCGGTTCAGAACGTTTCCAATATATGGAAGGCTAAGGATCATATATCTCATGTCGTCACATGAAAAATTGACATTTAATTTTGATTTTTTGGCACAAATCTCGATGTACGCGGGCTGTAGTGGAGCAGCCAATGTATATGCTTGCTTTATAGCTTCCAAGGTGCATACAAGTGGAAAAATTTATATTTTTATCTCTTGATTTTATCATCAGGGAAAATGAGTCTGAATGGGGGAATGGAATAAGTCCCTCTCTGCAAGATTGCATAGGGTGAGGCAAATCTTGCTCTAACAGGAAGTTCTAGGCCACCTCCTTATGGAAATAGAGCTACACCTACAATGGTTGCAACAAGTGTTTCAATGGAAACAAGTGAAACATCTTAGGAATCATTAGAGACTTATGTGAGTCCAAGAATTTCACGGGGATATGTTATTAGGGGAAGAGGTTCTAGGGGAAGGAACTCAATTTATAGGTCACCACAAAAAAATATACAAATTTTTCCCCAAATTACTTGTTGGGGTGCATGGAACCTCATTACCAGTGCGACTTCCATGAGTCAAAATATGGTACCATAGATAAGGAAATGCCTCAATGGGGAAGGAATATAGTAACCATTAGATCTATGAAATGGTTAAAAATCATGAATAAAAACATCAATCCACTATGGTGGATTCATCTGGTATGCTAAATCATGACACATTTAAATTCTTATTTGATTTCTATGCAACATATAGTTTCATTTCACCATATGCATTAGAAAAATTCTGGTTGGAAACCTATGAGCCTGACGAATTTAAATAAGTTGATATGGATTCTTAGGTAAAGAAAGCAGTAGGACCTAGTGTTGAGAAATGTTTTGTCGACCTAGGGGTGTGCAAAACTAGGTTAAGGGTGTATGTCACTACCCTGGGGGTGTATGATCTAATTATTGGTATGGAGTAGCTAGAAGCTATCAAGATTTTGTAGACTACTTCAAGAAGAGAGTGATTTGGTTAGATGTGGAAGGAAGGACGATAGAGATCCATGATATCAAGAGGAAGGTGTCTCTACATTTCATCTGAATAATGAAAGTTAATTTTTTCTTGAGGTAAGGATGTCTCTTGCATGAAGTCATAGTGGTAAGTGATAGGAAGGGATGCTCTTTAGATCAGTACCCATTTTTTTTCAAAATTCAAGGATTTTATTCCCAAAAAATTTGAGGGAACTTAATTTCACGATCAAGCTAAAAACCAATGTGGATCCAATTTCCAAGAAACAGTATAGGATGATAGATATAGAACTATAAGAGTTGCAAATGTAGTAGAAGGAACTATTGGACTTAGGGCTTATTTGGCCCAGTGTTTCACCTTCATTGCACCAATAATATTTTTCAAGAAAAAATATGGTTCCTTGTGATTGTGTATAGATTACAGGGATTTGAATTGAGTCACATTGTAGAATAGTTACTCGATACCTTAGATAGATGATCTCTTTGGTCAAGTGAAAGAAGCAACAATGTTCTCAAAAATCAATATGTAGTCATATTATCACCATTTAAGGATCAAGGAAGGTGACATTCCTAAGACTTCCTTTCAAACTCAGTTTGGGAACTATGAGTTCATAGTGCTTCCATTCATTTTAACCAATGCACCAACTATATTTGTGAGCCTCATAAACAATGTATTTTGAAATTACTTAGACCACTTTGTGCGAGTCTTTCTAGATGATATTCTCATATATTCTAGGAATGAAAGGGAACATGAGGAGCACTTGGAATTAGTGTTATCATACTTAAAATAAAAAATGTTGTATGACAAGTTGTCAAAATTCTCTTTCTTTTGAAAACTGATTCATTATATTGGTCATATTATTTTAGGAGAAGGAATTTATGTGGACCTGACAAAGGTGATGGCTATAATGGATTGGTCAGTATCGAAAAATTCTCATGAGGTGGAAATATTCATGGGGTTAGATAGATATTATTAAAGTTGTGAGAAAGGGTTCTCAAATATTAGAAACCCCATCACTATCTTCTAGCACAAGAGAATCAAATATGAGTGGACCAGTGACAAAGACACTGCATTCATTAGGCTTAAGATATTACTAACTAGCATGCTAATCCTGTGAGTGACTGATATGGATAAAAAATTCATAGTCTACATGGATGCCTCAAAACAAGGGTTGGATGTTATGTTAATTCTATATGGGGTAGTGATAGCATATATGTCTAGGAAGATGAAGAAACACAAGGAGATTTATGCTATGCATGATTTAGACTTGGAATCCATGATGATAGCTATTGCTAGCTCTAAATATTTGGACTCATCTAAATTTTAGACAGAGGAGATGGAGTGGATTCATGAGTAAGCACAATTTTGGAATTCCGTACATCAAGGGAAAGGAGAATGTGGTGGCTAATGCCTTGAGTAGAATTCCATGGATCTCCTCCCTAGTTTCATTAAAGGCAATATGAAGGAGTGAGTGTTGGGATTTTTTTTGGACATAGTTGGTATTTGAAGGTTATTGTTGGAGTTTGAGTAGCTTTAGAAGATATTCTTATTGTATTTGACCAAGACAAAACCCTATAGAAAATTATTATATTATATTTTTTAAGACGACCCTTTTGTGCCTTTGTAAAAGTCGGCCCTATTGTGCCTTGAAAAGTAAAATGAAAAATAAAAGGATAAAGTGATAGGTTGGACCAAACCTAATTTTAGGCTAGCCAAACTACTATTTATAAGGGAAGCTAGTGCCTCATTTGAACACACACAACACACAAGTTCTATAGCTAATAAGATAAGTGCGCAAGTATTCGAGGGAGAAGCTACTGTAGCTAGGAGGTGACATTGTAGAGGTTCTTGGTTTAATTATTTGGTATATATTGGTTATGTAGTGCGCTGCTCTTCCCTAGTCAAGGGTTTGAGGAGGATCATCTTCTTTGTTAGTTCTCTCTTGGAGAGAGACATTGTTCTTGGTTGGTGAATCTATATTTAGGAAGTTTTCTTGGTTTTTCCCCTAGAGGGTTTCCCTAGGGTAAATATTGTGTATGATTTGAATTTTATTCTTTCAATGATTCTTTATATGCAGTTATTGTGCTAATGGATTAAAAATAAAAGAACACTAATCTAGTTAACTTTTGGTTTCAGAGAGGGCCTGAAACAAGGCATTTTAACACCACAAAATAACTCACTGAAGAAGCTAATATCATAGGAAGACTCTCCTAACCCTAACACACCTCTTCCTATGAATAAATTCTCATTTGGATGGAATTTTGTAAACTGCAACTGTTGTTGCAGCTATTGCAACTGTTTGAATATTGTATGTGCTCATTTAACCATAGACAATATAGCAATATTGTCACCCAACCATAAGCACTAATGTCACCCCCGAGTACCTTGACCTTGACAGAGAGAAGAATTCTGGTAGAAAATCAATAGCCAACCAAGGATAATGCACAAAGTAAGAGGTAACCAAGAATGATAAGAGAGTCCAACCCAGAAAGACCGAAACCATAGACTTCAAAACTGGTGGCAACACCTTCTCCAGGACTTGCGCACAACACTGCCCAACTGCAGTGCACACAAGTGTATCTCTGGGATTATGAGAATTGTGTCTAAAGTGAAGAATGGGATCCTATATTTATACTGCTTCTGCCAAACTATCAGGGCTGACTTCTCATTCCAGGTGCTAATTAATTAATATTAATTATCTCCTTTAGTTGACGTCTCTTCTAGGGTTATATTCAATTATTTTCTTGCTTCCGGAATATTCTAATCTTCTCAAAGGTCACAATGGAGGTTAATACCTTCCGTAACTACCATAATATCAACACTCCCTACTAGCTAGGGAGGTATAACAGATAATGGTCTTGAGAACAAAAAAACCATTCAACTAGAAGCATCATTGTAGCCACACATGCTAATTAAATCATGAGAATCGTCATTTTTATCCAACTGGATAATCTCCATGATAACTGGTACAATGTCAACTGATAGAATAGGACTATGTCTATCCATAGTAGTACACAACTTCTCAATCTATTGCACATAGTAAAAAATAGTGGAACATATCCACCACAGTAGCATACCTCTACTGTCTGGAGACATGAAATCTCCATGGTAATCATATCAACTGATATCAACCTGCACAGAAACAATGTTATGATATAAACTAAGTCATTTGGGCCATTCTTCCACTCATATTTGTGAGATATGGAAGAGCATCCACCCTCAGAGTAGAACATCAATGATGGGATATCTAGACTATTCTTCTCAAGCAAGGAATAATAACTACCTGATTTATGAGCCTGGACCATTCACCTATCCGAGCCATTCCTCCGCCACTAAACAAAGTGAAACCTGGAGAGAATGAGTCTCACCTAGGGAATGTCTATCCTTGATTGATGAACCTGGACCATTCCTCCAACACTAAAAAAAGTGAAATCTGGAGAGAATGAATCTTCCCCATGGAATGATTGTCTAGACCATTTCCTAAGGAAATGATTGTCCTGCACCAACCTCCAAAATAGAGCATTCTTCGAAACTGCTCACAATTGTGAGCTTTGAAAGAATGACTGTTTGGTGAGGTTGAGAAATATTCTTGACCACTACTGAGAGTGACTGTCAAGAAGAGAGATTTTCCTAGAAAATCCCCCCACACTGGCCACAAATGGAATCATTGTCTATGGTACATCATCAATCCATCGAACCACTTTCATTACGAAAAATGACCGTTCGATCTGGACAATTTTCCAAATTGGAAAAATGCTTGTCCGTCAGAAGTATCAAACCACTTTCCAAACTGGAAAGGAAATTCCCAAGCTGGACCATTTTCCAAACTTTAAAATGACTATCCTCAAATCAATGATATGTCAGTGCTCCCTCCCAACCTAGAGATTCATATCTTCCCTTTCAGTTAAGGGAGTTATTTCCACAATCCCCAATTTTTTTCGAAAATATGCAATCTTTATTTTGGACAGAGGCTTTGTCAGAATATCTGCAGTCTTCTCATCTATGGGGATATACTGGAGCTTTACTTCTCCTTCCTAGAATTTATCTCGAATAAAGTAGTATTTGATCTCAATGTGTTTTGACCGTTCATGAAACACTAGGTGTTCTGATAGCCTTATACAACTCTGATTGTCACATTGTATTATGGTTGAATCCGGAACCTGATCAAATAATCTGAAAATTAGCTTTCTCAACCATATTTCTTTGTACATGCCTCACATAATGCAATATATTCTTCTTTTGTTGTGCTGAGTGCGAAATACTTATGTTTCCTACTACCCCAAGATATCATAGTGGAGCCCAAGATGAAACACATCCCTAAAGTACTCCTTCTATCTTCTACACTTCCTTCCCAATCTGGATCTATGAATCCATGAAGTTGTATATCATTGGATGCGGTATATATTAAACCATAGTTTAGTTTCCCACAAATATATCTTAGAACATGCTTTGCAGCTATCCAATGCTCATGTATGGATTCCACCTGGAACTGTCTTAGTGTGTTTATGGAAAATCAAATGTGTGTCTGAGTGTTTACTAAATACATCAATGAGCCAACCAATTGTTGATATAGGGATGGATCTACTGGATCAGAATCATAATCTCTTACTTTTCTTATGTTTTTGGTCACAAGAGTGTCCATGTATTTGCAATCCATCATTCCAAACTTCTGTAGAATATTTATTGCATACTTTCCTTGTCCAAGGAATACTTCACCATGATTTTTCCATACTTCTAGTACCAAGTAATAATGCATGAGACCAATATATTTCATATCAAACTCAGAAGATAGTTCCTTTTTTCACTGGATGATGAGAGACTCTTCACCAGTTAGGAATAGATCGTCAACATATAGCATTAGAATCAAAGGTGCATTATTCATGACTTTGTAGTAAATATTTGGATCTGCATGACTTTTGGAGAAACCAAGTCTGATTAGGTAGCTGTCTATTCTGGCATACCAAGCTCTTGGGGCTTGCTTGAGTCCATATAAAGTTTTCTTTAGTCTGCAAACACGAGTGGCTCTGGAATGTACTTCAAACCCTTGAGGTTGTTCAATGTATACTTCTTCTTCGATTGCTCCATTGAGGAAATATGTCTTTACATCCATCTGATGTAAACTCCATCCCATGGAAGTGGAAAGAGACATGATAGCTCTAATAAAAGTATATCTGGCAACATGACCAAATGTTTCATCATAGTCTTCTCCCTCCTTCTTGAAGAACCATATAGCTATGAACCTTGTTTTATATTTTTCCATGCTTCCATATGTTGCATGTTTGATCTTATAGGCCCATTTTGAAGTTACTATTGATTTTTCTTTAGGTCTAGGCACAATTTCCCATACATCATTTTTCATGATGGACTGGTGTTCTTCTGTCATGGCTTATTTCCATTGTTTCTTCTGAACTGCCTCTTCAAACATGGTAGGTTCTTCGTCTAGAAGCTTTTTCATACATGCTGCATAGCTGGAGAATCTCTTGGGATTCTTACTTTTTCTGAAGGTCCCACTTGGGGCTTTGAGTCTTTCTTCTTCTTGTAGGGTAGCTTCAAGCCAAGATGGTCGTTTCTTGGTTTTGGGTACATTATCTAAATCAATGGTCTCACATGGTTGCATCCAATGATCAAGTTGTTATTTTTATTCATTCTAACTTTATAGACAACATATTATTTCTTCAATAGGCTCTCCATACTCTTCTTCTTCTATAGTTTCTTCTATGTATTTCTTGAAAGCCATATTTCTTTGAAAGTTACATCTTTGTTGAATTCAATCTTATGTTGTTCTGGGATATAGATTCTATAAGCCTTGGATGATTCACTATATCCCATGAATATGCCCTTCTTTCCCGAGGGTTCTAATTTATTCCTTTTATCCTTGGGAATGTGAAAGTAAACAGAGCATCCCAAGATTCTTAAGTGTTCCACATTAGGTTTCTTTTCTGGGAAGGCTTCTTCTGGATTCATATCCTTCAATATGCAGTGAGGACTTATGTTTTGAACACATATTGTTGTCATGGTTGCTTCTCCCCATAAATACATAGATAAACCTTGATCGTTCAATAGTGCCTTCATTGTTTCTTCAATAGATCTGTTCTTCCTTTCTGCTACACCATTTTGTTGAGAACTATGAGGAACAATCAACTCCCTCCTAATCCCCACTGATTTGAAAAAGGCAACGAATTCCTCGGATGTGTATTCTCCTCCATTATCTATTCTCAAGGTCTTTATTTTCTTGTTTGTGAGTTTCTCTATCTCTACTTTGAATTCTTGAAACTTGTTGAATACTTCATCCTTTGTCTTCAAGAGATATAACCAGGTCTTTCTGGAGTAATTATCTATGAATATTACGTAGTAAAGAGAAACTCCTAGAAATTTGATTGGCATCGGACTGCAAACATATGCATGTATTAGATATAGAGTCTCCTTAGATCTATTGTTGCTTCTTGGGAATGGTTTCTTGATATTCTTTCCAAGAGCACATCCTGTGAAAATTCCTTCATGTGTAGACTGTAATTCTGGTATTCCTTCAACCATATTTTTGAGGAAGGGTAATGCTTGATAGTTAATATGAGTGTACCTTCTATGCCAAAGTTCATTGAGATTGACTTCATTATGTATAAGAGCTTCATCATTTGTTTCTAGTAGTCTGTATCGATTTCCTTCACGGGTTCCAATAACCCTAGCATTCTTTATGCTGGAGTCTCTAGGCCAAGATAACACTTTTCCATCTACAAAAGCTATTATATTTCCTTTGTCTTCTAGGAAATATATGGATACAAGATTATTTTCTAAACCAGGTACATATAAGACATTGCTCAAATGAACATTGTTACCTATTTTCAACTTGACGGAGGCTTGACCAATTCCTTCGACTGGGTAAGTGCTTTTGTCTCCAAGATCTATCTTGTACGATGTATTCTTTTCATTTATATTGGAGAATCTGGATTGATCTCCTATCATATGCCTAGAAAATCCACTGTCAATTATCCAAATGTCATCTTCAAGCGTTCTTGTGAGTGCTGAGTAGTGTAGATGACTATTCTTTTCATTCATGACTTCGGTTGACTAATGACTGGTCAAGCTTTGACCCAAAATTTCAACTTTGATGTTTCAGCCTTCTGAGAGTGCCAAGAGGTGCACTAGACTTTCCAAGAGGTGCGCTAGACTAAGGCACACTTGAATACCTTCTCCTTGAGTGAGGTGTTCCATAATAAGGTGTTGGATCAGGGTTTTAGGGTTTCTACAACTGCACCTGCTAGTAACCCTAGCAACAGTGCTTTAGTAACTGCTCCTGCTAGAAACCCTACTAGCAATTCTTCAATGAGCTTAGTATCCTTATGGCTATGCTCCCTTCTAGTGGTTATATTGAATGAAGGAGGTGTGGGCCCATAACCTGTTAGAATATTGGATGTGCTTGTTTAACCATAGACAATATAGCAATATTGCCACCCAACCATAGGAACTAATGCCACCCTCGAGCACCTTGACCTTGATAGAGAGAAGAATTCTGGTAGCAAATACATAGCCAACCAAGGCTAATGCACCAATAAAGAGGTAACCAAGACTGATCAGAGAGTCCAACCCATAAATATTGAAACCATAGACTTTAGAACTGGCGGGAACACCTTCTCTAAGACTTGCGCACAAAACTACCCAACTACAGTGCACACAAGTGTATCTTTGTGATTCTGAGAATTGTGTCTAAAGTGAAGACTGGCCTCCTGTATTTATACTGTTTCTTCCAAACTGTCAGGGATGACTTCTCATTTTGGGTGCTAATTAATTAATATTGATTATCTCCTTTAGCCAACATCTCTTCTAGCCTTATATTCAATTCTTTTCTTGCCTCCAAAATATTATAATCTTGTCAAAGGTCACAATGGAGGTTAATTCCTTCCGCAACTACCATAATATCAACATCAACTCCGTGCAACTTCATAAACCCTAGCTGTGACATTTTTCTAGTTTGAGGAAGTCGCTGGAGAAAGTAAGCACACCTAGTAACTTGCCTAGGCAGGTTGAATATATTCCCTGGACCAAAATACAAAATTTTACAAGTTGAAAAATTAGGGTTTCCTCATAAACCCTAGGTCTACTATAGATTTTGTGACATAACTTATCCTTGGCTCACAAATCTCTATGTTAAGGTCTAATATCCATATCTTGAAAAGTTATTTGTTATTTTACTTGTTCCAAGAAGGATGACTACCAATACCAAGCTTGAAGGAGTTGATGACTTCCGAGCATGGAAGTATAGAGTAATGCTCATTGTAGAAGATAATTGCCTTGTAAGTTTTGTTGAAAATGATATTGAATATCCAGAGGGAGATGAGGCCAAAGCCAAATATAAGAAGGATCTGATAAAAGAGAAGAGGATCATTACTGACTCCATAAATAACCACTTGATTCCTCATGTTTGAGAATTAAAAACCCAAAAGAAAATGAGGGGTGGCTTATCTCGTCTGTTTGAAGGAAAGAACATCAATTGAAAAATGACCTTAATGACACAACTCAAGAATGTGAAGATGCAAAATTCAGAAACCATACAATCTTACTTCACAAGGGTGTCCCAGATTAAAGAACCACTTGAAGCTATTGGAGACTCAATTGAAGAAGTTGAGTTAACGATGACCACACTGAATGGTCTCCAAAATTCTTGGGAATCCTCCATCCAAGGAATCTGCTCTAGAAGGAAGTTAACTAAGTTCATTAGATTGTGGGAATACTGTACTCAAGAAGAATCCATATTAGAGGCAAGAAAAGAAAAGATAGAAATAAATGAAGATCAAGCGCTAACATCTCACACAAGAAAAGGAAATAACAAGAAAGAAGTTCACTCTCACAAGAAGTTTAAAAAACCTCATAAAGGACAAGATTCTCATAAAGATATCTCAAGATTCAGATACCTCATTTTCCAAAAGATGGGATATATTGCAAGAAATTGTCCCCAAGAAAAAGACCAGAATAGAAACAGGAAGTTTAAAAGACATCATACTCATTTCGCAGAAGAAGATGAACTTGGTTGGAAAAGAACAAAAGAAGATGATTAAGATGAACCATATCTTCTATGATATAGGACTTAGTGCTTCCAAAGCACTTGATCTATATCAAGTGGAATTAATAGTAGTATTTATTTTCTTCCCTCATTATACTTCAAGTAGTAAAAGAGCTGGAAATTTTTTGTGAGGGTCAAGTGCAAGTTATGAACAAGTATCATTATTCATCTAGTCATCGTACAAATCAAGCAAGCTGTCTGAAAATGCAGGCTTCAGGTATGCACCCATCATATTTGATTTCAATTTTAAGTTTAATAACATTATATTTTATGCATTTAATCTTATCTTGTTGGATCATTATCCCTGGTACAGGAATCCAACAAGGTATCATTTAAAGTCAAAAATAGTTTCTATGCTCAGGGGTGGCATGTGTGCCTATGGTTGGGTGACAATAATGTAATATTGTCTATTGTGAAACGAGAACATTAAAATTATAAAAGATAATGTCCCTAATATGAGAGCTCATTAGTTTCACACATCAACATCATGTATGGATCACAGTGTCATGTAGTTTCCCAATGAGAAGACCTGGTCAGTGGACCATGAGGCTACCTTGACAGGAAGCATAATTCATTTGAGGTCTGACTCAATTTTTCATATTAAGACTTGTTAACCAACACCAAGTATATATTGTTGAGACTCTCATGATATTGTAGACTCAGAGTAAGTCAAGATTCAAAAGGAGTAGGTATGACTGTCCCTATATTCAAGATTGAGTTACCTCCAGTGCTAGATGGTGTAGTACATGAATCGGGCCATGGAAACATGACTATAGTAGAATATTGATTCACCTCGAAAGAAAGAGGAAAAACTACCTTCAATGTCACTTATTGAGACACTCTCAGTTTCAGATGAAGATATTACTATGATAGAGTAGAGGAGCTACTCTGAGATTTCAACAACTACAGTGAGAATGGATGCGTCATTCTTAGCCTCAAAAATAGTAGCTGTAGGTGCAGAGTCCCAATCCCAAAAGGAACAGTTGCAGAGAGAGTAGAGGACATAATCTCAATCAATGAGATAGATAATGCTTTGCAAAAAGCACATAGAACCGACACACAATTGTTCAGATTAAGTTGCAACTGAGCAAGTGTACCAGGTTGGTACAATTTGATGTGAAAATGTTTTACTTGAAAAACATGAGGCGAGATATATGTTTTTCAATGAACATCTTGAGTCAATAAATGGTTGAGCCTAGACATGTTCACCTGATTGCGGAAAAAACATGTGATGAGGTGCCTAAAGGGTACACTTGATTATGGACTCATATATATTTCATATCGTGAGATAAGATTGCAGGGCTACACAGATTCAGATTGGACAAACAGTGCCACATACCAAAAAATTACATTCAGATGTTGCTTTAGTATGTGATCAGTTGTGATCTCATGGCGTAGTGGGAAGAAGACCTATATGGCACTCAGTTCCACAGAGGTAGAGTATGTGGAATCATTTTCAACTTGTGGCGAAGTAGTGTGGCTTTAGATTTGATTGAAGAATTGTTTGATCTCGAGTTGGAGGAGACCTGTATCTTTTATTGCAACCAGAGTTGCATAAATATGTTAGAAAACACAGTGTGTCATGACAGGTCCAATTATGTCTCGATCAAGTACCACAATATCCGAGAGATGGTATAAAAGGGAGCAATGACGCTCCAATATGTTCCTATCGATGAGAAAGTAGCAGACATGTTGACCAATCCTCTATCGAGAGTGAAGTTTGAATACTTCAGATACAATATTAGTGTGGTCCAGAAGGATTTTCCCTCATGAGAGGGAGTGATGTGTTCCCTAGTAGCAGAAAGTCGTGTGTTCCCAAGTAGAGGGAAGTGATGAGATCCCCAATAGTGAGAGATACCTAGCATAGGTTGGTACTCCAACACAGGCTGTTATGCTACCCCAACATAGGTTGGTACTCCAACAAAGGCTGATATGATACCCCAACACACATTGGTACTCCAACGCATGCTGGTATGCTACCCCAACGTAGGTTGGTATGCTACTCCAACACAGGCTGGTATATTACCCCAACATAGGTTGGTATGATACTCTAACCAAGGTTGGTATGCTACTATAGTTAAAGTAAAGAAATTCATATGACATATAGATATGTGATTGACAACAAGACAATGACCAAGTGTGCAGAAGCATAGAAGCAATGATGATGATCGTGACAAGAAGAATAACTTCCTTGCTAAGAGGGATTGTTGAAGTTTGAGTAGCTTAGGAAGATATTCTTATTTTATTTGACCAAGACAAAACCCTAAATAATATTATTATATCATATTTGTTAAAATGACCCGTTTGTGCTTTTGTAAAATTCGGCCCTATTGTGCCTTGACAAGTAAAATGATTAATAAAATGAGAAAGTGACAGGTCGTTCCATACCTAATTTTAGGCTGGACAAACTACTATTTATAAGGGACGCTAGAGCCTAATTTGAACAAACACAACAAACAAGTTCTGTGGCTAAGAAGAGAAATGCACAAGTATTAGAAGGAGAAGTTACTACAGCTAGGAGGTGATGTTGTAGAGGTTCTTGGTCTACTTCTCTGGTATATATTGGTTATGTGGTGCAGTACTCTTCCCTAGTCAAGGGTTTGAGGAGGATATTCTTCTAGGTTAGTTCTCTCTTAGAGAGAGACATTGTTCTTGGTTGGTGAATCTATATTGAGGAAGTTTGTTGGTTTTTCCCCCTAGAGGGTTTTCCCAGGGTAAATCTTGTGTATAATGTGAATGTTATTCTTTCAATGATGATTTATATGTAGTTATTGTGATAATAGATTAAAAGTAAAAGAACACTAATCATGTTAAATTCTTAAGATGAAAAATCAACATGGTTTCAGAGCGGGCCTGAAAGAAGGAATTTTCACAGCACAAAAGAACTCGCTGAAGAAGCTAAGAGCATAGGAAGAATCTCCTAGCCCTAGCACACCTATTCCTATGCATAAATTCTTAGTTGGATAAAATTTTATAAACTACAACTACTGTTGCAACTGCTGCAACTTCCTTCAACTGCATAAACTCTAGGTGTGACATTTTTCCTGTTTAAGGAAGCCACTGGAGAAAGTAAGCACACCTAGGAACTCGCTTAGGAAGGGTGAATCTATTTCTTGGAACATAATTCAAAATTTTATAAGTTGAAATTAGGGTTTCCTCATAAACCCTAGGTTTGGTTGTAGCTGTTGCACATTTTGTGAGAAAACTCATCCTTGGCTCAACAATCTCTTTGGTAATGTATAAGATCCATATCTTGAAAATTTATTTGTTATTTTACTTGTTCCGTGCAGGATGACTACAAATAACAATCTTGACAAAAATATTGAAGGAGTCGATGACTTCCAAGCATGGAAGTATAGAGTAATTTTCATTCTAGAAGATAATGACCTTGTAAGTTTCATTGAAAAAGATATTGAAGAGCCAGAGGGAGATGAGGCCAAATCCAAATATAAGAAGGATTTGATCAAATAAAAGAGGATCATTGTCGACTCCATCAAGAACCACTTGATTCCTCATGTTTCAACATTAAAAACCCCAAAGAAAATGATGGATGTCTTATCTCGTCTGTTTGAAGGAAATGACATCAATTAGAAAATGACCTTGAGGACACAACTCAAGAATGTGAAGATGCAAAATTTAGAAACCATACAATATTACTTCACAAGGGTTTCCTAGATTAAAGAATAACTTGAAGCTATTGGAGACTCAGTTTAATAAGTTGAGTTAAGGATGACGACACTAAATGGTCTCCCAAATTCTAGGGAATCCTTCATCCAAGGAATTTTCTCTAGAAGGAAGTTAACTAAGTTCAACATATTGTGGGAAGACTGTACCCAAGAAGAATCCATATTAGAGGCAAGAAAATAAAAGATAGAAAGCAATGAAGATCAAGCGCTAAAAACTCATGCAAGAAAATGAAAGAACAAGAAAGCATTTCACTGTCACAAGAAGTTTCAAAAACCTCATAAAGGACAATATTCTCATAAAGATATCTCAATCTTCAAATGCTTCTTTTTCTAGAAGATGGGACATATTGCAAGAAATTGTCACCAAGCAAAAGACCGAAATAGAGACAGGAAGTTTAAAAGACATCATGCTCATTTCACAAACTAAGATGAACTTGACTGGAAAAGAACAAAAGAAGATGATTTAGATGAACCATATCTTTTGTGCTATAGGACTTGGTGCTTCCAAAGCACTTGATCTATATTAAGTGATATTAATAAAGATATTTATTTTCTTCCCTCATTATATTTCTAGTAAAAGAGCTGGAGAATTTTTGTGAGGGCCAAGTGCAATTTGTGAACAAGTATCATTATTCATCCAGACATCGTACATATCAAGCAAGCAGTCTGACAATGTATGCTTCATTTATGCACCCTTCATATTTGATTCCAGATTTAATTTTAATAACATTAAATTTTATGCATTTTATCTTATCTTGTTTGATCATTATCCTTGGTATGGGAATCCAAAAAGGTCTCATTTAAAATCAAAAGACAGTTTCTATGATTGGGGGTGGCATGTGTGCCTATGGTTGGGTGACAATAATGTGATATTGTCTCTGGTGAAATGAGTACATTAAAATTCTAAAACATAGTGTCCTCAATACAAGAGCTCATCATGTCATGCATCAACATCATGTATGGCTCATAGTGTCTTGCAGTTTCCTGATGAGAAGATCCGGTTAGTTGATAGTGAGGCCACCTTGACAGGAAGCATAATTCATTTGAAGTTTGACTCAATTTTTCATACTAAGACTTGGTAACCAACACCAAGTACATCTTGCATAGACTATGAGGATATTGTAGATTCATAGGAAGTCAATATCTAGAGGGAGAAAGTATGACAGTCCCTATATTCGATATTGAGTTACCTACAGTGTCAGGTGGTGCAATACATGAGTCAGGCCATGGGGACATGACTACAAAAAAACATTGAGTTACCTCCAAAGAAAGAGGAATAGATACCTTCAGTGTCAATTATTTAACCACTCTTAGTTTCAGATGAATATGTTACCGTGATAGAGTAGAGGAGCTACTCTCAGAGTTCAAAAACTACAGTGAGAATGGAGCAGTCATTCTCAGCCTCAGAAAGAGGAGGTGCAGGTGCAAATTCCCAGTCCCAGAAGGAACAATTGCAGAGAGAGTAGAGGACATACTCTCATGAAGTGAGATAGATAATGCTTTTTAGAAAGAACATAGAGCCAACAAACAACTGTGCAGATTAATTTGCAGCTGAGCAAGTGTACCAAGTTAGTAAAATTTGATGTGAAAAATTAGTACTTGACAAACACAAGGACATATATATGTTTTGTGGTGAACAACTTGAGTCAATACATGGTTGAGCCTAAACATGTTCACCTGAATGTGGAAAAACATGTGATGAGGTACCTAAAGGGTACAATTGATTATGGACTTAGATATATCTTGGGTCATTAGGTAAGATTGCAGGTCTACATAGATTCAAATAAGCATGCAGTATCATAGACCGGAAAAGTACATCCAGTTTTTTATTTAGTATGAGATCAGTTGTAATCTCATGGATTAGTGTGAAGAAGACCTGTATGGCACTCAGTTCTATAGAGGTGGAGTATATGGCAACATTGTCAACTTGTGGTGAAGTAGTTTGGCTTTAGAAGTTGATTTCATAATTGTTTGATATCGTTTTGGAGGAGACCTCTATATTTTATGAAAACAAGAGTTGCATAAAGTTGTCAGAAAACCTAGATTGTCATGACAGGTCCAAGCATGTCAAAATCAAGTACCACCATATCTGAGAGATGGTACAAAAGGGAGCAATGAAGCTCCAATATGTTCCTATCAACAAGCAGGTAGTAGACATGTTGACTAAGCCTTTGTCGAGAGTGAAGTTCAAATACTTCAGAGACAATCTTGGTGTGGTGTAGAAGAATTTTCCCTCATGAGAGGGAGTGATCAATTCTACAGTAGAAGGAAGTGATGTGTTCCCTAGTAGAGGGAAGTGATGATATCCCGAGTAGTGAGAGCTACCCCAACACATGTTGGTACTCCAACGCAGGCGGGTTTGCTAGCCTAGCATAGGTTGGTACTCCAACGCAGGCTAGTAAGCTACCCCAACACAAGTTGGTACTCCAGCGCAGGATGGTATGCTACCCCAACGTAGGTTGGTATGCTACTCCAACATAGGCTTTTATATTACGCCAGTGCAGGTTGGTATGCTACCCCAACAAAGGTTGGTATGCTACTCTAGTGAAAGTGCATAACTTCCTATGACATATAGATCCATGATTGGAAACAAGATAATGACCAAGTGTGGATAAGCACAGAAGCAGTGATGATGACCATGATGAGTATAATACCTTCCTTGCTAAGAGGGAGTGTTGGAGTTTGAGTACCTTCGAAAGATATTCTTATTGTATTTGACCAAGACAAAACCCTAAGGAATATTATTATATCATATTTTTTAAGACGACCCTTTTGTGCCTTTGTAAAAGTCAGCCCTATTGTGACTTGACAAGTAAAATGAAAAATAAAAGGATAAAGTGACAAGTTCGCCTAGACCTAATATAAGGGAAGCTAGTGCCTCATTTGAACAAAAACAATACACAAGTTTTGTGGATAAGAAGAGAAGTGTGCAAGTCTTAGTGGGAGAAGCTACTACAGCTAGGAGGTGACATTGTGGAGGTTATTTTTGTACTTCTCTGGTATATGTTGGTTATGTGGTGCACCACTCTTCCCTATTCAAGGGTTTGAGTAGGATCTTCTGCTTCGTTAGTTCTCTCTTGGAGAGATACATTGTTCTTGGTTGTTGAATCTATATTGAGGAAGTTTGTTGGGTTTTTCCATTAGAGGAATTTCCCAGGGTAAACCTTGTCTATGTTGTGAATGTTATTCTTTCAATGATCCTTTATATGTATTTAGTGTGCTAATGGATTAAAAGTAAAAGAACACTAATCTAGTTAACTTATTAAGATGAAAAATCAACATGGTTTTAGAGTGGGCCT
Source organism: Picea engelmannii (assembly GCA_009831015.1). Taxonomy (NCBI): domain Eukaryota; kingdom Viridiplantae; phylum Streptophyta; class Pinopsida; order Pinales; family Pinaceae; genus Picea; species Picea engelmannii. The sequence continues at coordinate 20,976 of ML791896.1, forward strand.
GAAAGAAGGAATTTTCATAGCACAAAAGAACTCGATGAAGAATATAAGAGCATAGGAAGACTCTCCTAATCCTAGCACACCTCTTCCTATGCATAAATTCTCATTTGGACGAAATTGTGTAAACTGCATCTGTTGTTGTAGCTAGTGCAAATGCATAAACCCTAAGTGTGGCGTTTTTCCTGTTTAAGGAGGCCAATGGAGAAAGTAAGCACATGTAGGAACTCTCCCAGGCATGATGAATCTATTCCCTGGACCAAAATTCAAAATTTTACAAGTTGAAACATTAGGGTTCCTCATAAACCCTAGGTTTGGTTGCAGTTGCTGTAGATTTTTTGACAAAACTCATCTTTGGCTCAACAATATCTTTGGCAAGGTCTAAGATCCATATCTTGAAAATTTATTTTTTATTTTACTTGTTCTAGGAAGGATGACTATTAGTACTAATATTGATGAAAATATTGAAGGAGCTGATGAATTTCGAGCATGTAAGTACAGAGTAATGCTCATTCTAGAAGAGAATGACCTTATAAGTTTTGTTGAAAAAGATATTGAAGAGCGAGATGGAGATGAGGCCAAAGCCAAATATAAGAAGGATCTTATCAAAGAGAAGAGGATCATTGCCGTCTGCATCAAGAACCACTTGATTCCTCATGTTTCAACATTAAAAACCCCAAAGGAAATGATGGATGCATTATTTCGTCTGTTTGAAGGAAAGAACATCAATCAAAAAATGACCTTGAGGACAAACTCAAGAATGTGAATGTGAAAAATTCAGAAACCATACAATCTTACTTCACAAGGGTGTTGTAGATTAAAGAACAACTTGGAGCTATTGGAGACTCAGTTGAAGAAGTTGAATTAACGATGACCACACTGAATGGTCTCCCAAATTCTTGGGAATCCTTCATCCAAATAATCTTCTATAAAAGGAGCTTAACTAAGTTCAACAGATTGTGGGAAGATTGTACTCAAGAAGAAGCCATATTAGAGGCAAGAAAATAAACAATATAAATCAATGAAGATCAAGCGCTAACAAATCACGCAAGAAAAGGAAAGAACAAGAAAAAAGTTCACTCTCACAAGAAGTTTTAGAAACCTCATAAAGGACAAAATTCTCATAAGGATATCTCAAGCTTCAGATGCTTCATCTTCCAGAAGATAGGACATATTGAAAGATATTGTCCCCAAGAAAAATACCAAAATAGAAATAAGAAGTTTAAAATACATTATGCTCATTTCATAGAATAATATGAACCTAATTGGAAAACAAGAAAATAAGATGATTTAGATGAAATGTATATCTTCTATGATATAGGACTCAGTGCTTCCAAAGCACTTGATCCATATCAAGTGATATTAATAGCAATATTTATTTTCTTACCTCATTAGAATTCAGGTAGTAAAAGAGATAGATATTTTTTGTGAGGGCCAAGTGCAAGTTGTGAACAAGTATCATTATTCATCCAGACATTATACAGATCAAGCAAGGAGTCTGACAATACACGCTTCAGGCATGCACACTTCATATTTGATTTCAGTTTTAAGTTTAATAACATTATATTTTATGCATTTTATCTTAGCTTGTTGGATCATTATCCTTGGTACGGGAATCCAACAAGGTCTCATTTAAAGTAAAAAGAAATTTTCTGTGCTCGGGGGTGACATGTGTGCCTATGTTTGGGTGACAATAATGCAATGTTGTCAATGGTGAAACAAGCACATTAAAATTATAAAATCTAATGTCCTTGGTATGAGAGATCATTAGTGTCATGCATCAACATCATGTATGGCTCACAATGTCTTGGATTTTCCCGATGATAAGACCTAGTGAGTGGACAATGAGGCCACCTTGACATGAAGTAGAATTCATTTAAAGTTTGACTCAATTTTTCATATTAATACTTGGTAACAAACACCAAGTATATCTTGTAGCGAATCTAAAGATATTGTAGACTCAGAGGAAGTCAAGATTTAGAGGGAACATGTATGACAGTCCTTGTATTCAAGATTGAGTTATCTCTAGTGCCATATGGTACAGTACATGAGTCAGGCCATGGAGACATGATTATAGTAGAAGATTGATTTACCTCTAAAGAAAGAGGAAAACCTACCTTCAATGTCAATTATTGAGCCACTCTCAATTTTATATGAAGCTATTACCGTGATAGAGTAGAGGAGCTACTCTCATATTTCAATAGCTACAATGAGAATGGAGCTGTCATTCTCAACCTCGTAAAGAGAAATTGCAGGTGCAGAGTCCCAGTCCCAAAAGGAACAATTGTAGAGAGAGTAGAGGACATACTCTCAGGAAGTGAGACAAATAGTGCTTTGTAGAAATCTCATAGAGCTAACACATGATTGTGCAGATTAAGTTGCAGTTGAGAAATTGTACTAGGTTGGTAGAATTTGAAGTGAAATTTTTGTACTTGACAAACACAAGGCTGGATATATGTTTTGCGGTGAACACCTTGAGTCAATACATGGTTAATCCTAGACATGTTCACTTGATTGTGGAAAAACATGTGATGAGGTACCTAAAGGGTACAATTGATTATGGACTCAGATATATCTTGGATCATGAGATAAAATTGCAGGGATACATAGATTCAGATTGGGCAGGCAGTGTCACAGACCGGAAAAGTACATCTGGATGTTTCTTTAGTATGGGATCACCTATGATCTTATGGCACAGTAGGAAGCATACCTATATGGAACTCAGTGCCGCAGAGGCAGAGTATGTGGCAACATTTTCAACTTGTCGTGAAGTAGTGTGGCTTCAGAAGTTGATTGCATAATTGTTTGATCTCGAGTTGGAGGAGAACTGTATCTTTTATGAAAAATAGAGTTGCATAAAGTTGTCATAAAACACAGTGTGTCATGACAGGTCCAATCATGTCGAGATAAAGTACCACCATATCCGAGAGATGGTATAGAAGGGAGTAGTGAAGCTCTAGTATGTTCCTACTGACGAGTAGGTAGCATACGTGTTGACTAAGCCTCTATCGAGAGTGAAGTTTGAATACTTCAGAGACAATATTGGTGTGGTCTAGAAGGATTTTCCCTCATGAGAGGGAGTGATGTGTTCCCCAGTAGAGGGAAGTGATGAGATCCCCAGTAGTGGGAGCTACCCCAACGGAGGTTGGACTCCAACGCAGGCTGTTATGCTACCCCAATGTAGGTTGGTACTCCAACATAGGCTAGTATGCTACCCCAACACAAATTGGTACTCCAATGCAGGCTGGTATGATACCCTAGCACAGGTTGGTACTCCATCGCAGTCTGGTAAGATACCCCTATGAAATATTGTACTCCAACACAGGTTGGTATGATACCCCAACATAGGTTGGTATCCTACTCCAACACAGACTAGTATATTACCCCAACATAGGTTGGTATGTTACTCCAATGAAGGTCGGTATGCTACTCGAGTGAAAGTGAAAAAATTCCTATGGCATATAGATCCATGATTAACAACAAGACAATGACCAAGTGTGCAGAAGCGTAGAAGCAATGATGATGAACTTGACAAGAAGAATATTGTCCTTTCTAAGAGGGAGTGTTGGAGTTTGAGTAGTTTCAAAAGATATTATTATTTTATTTGACCAAGACAAAACCCTAAAGAATATTATTATATCATATTTGTTAAGACAACCCTTTTGTGCCTTTGTAAAAGTCATCCCTATTGTGCCTTGACAAGTAAAATGAAAAATAAAAGGATAAAGTGACAGGTCGACCCATACCTAATTTTAGGTTGGCCAAACTACTATTTATAAGGGAAACTAGTGCCTCATTTGAACACACACAACACACAAGTTTTAAGTCTAAGAAGAGAAGTGTGCAAGTCTTAGAGGGAGAAGCTATTTCAACTAGGATGTGATGTTGTGGAGGTTCTTGGTCTACTTCTCTAGTATATCTTGGTTATGTGGTGCACTACTCTTCCCTAGCCAAGGGTTTGAGGAGGATATTTTGCTTTGTTAGTTCTCTCTTAGAGAGAGACACTATTCTTGGTTGGTGAATCTATATTGAGGAAGTTTGATGGGTTTTTCCCCTAGAGGGTTTTCCCAGGGTAACTCTTGTGTATGTTGTGAATTTTATTCTTTCAGTGATCATTTATATGTTTTTATTGTGATAATGGATTAAAAGTAAAAGAACACTAATCTAGTTAACTGCTTAAGACGAAAAATCAACAATTACTTCAACACTCCATAATGCAAGGCACTTAGAATCAAAGTTCAAAAGATATTTCCTTGAAGTGGATGTATTGTTGATATTTCAAGGAAGGATGTATGCTTTTAAAAAATGAGATGTTTGAAGCACTATCCTCGATGAAGCCCACTAAGAAATTTACTATGTGCAACTTGGTGTGAAGAAGATGTATGCAGACATGAAGAATATTTTCTTTTGGGTAGGCATGATGGTATAGTCTAAATTGTTGCTAAGTGTCTTGAGTGTCATCAAGTAAAGGCTAGTTATCACCACCCAAAATGACTCCTATAACCACATGACATTGCTATGTCGAAATGGGAATTCATATCTATGGATTTCGTTGTGGGATTTCTTCTCACGTCGCAAATGCACAATGCCAATTTGGTTATAGTTTATAAATTGACCAAAAGCTCAAATTTCATTCTAGTTAGAGACACACATGATGTCACTGATGTGGCATGAGTGTTTATAAGTGAATTTATTTATCTGCATAGGTTACCCAAGAAGATCATTTCAAACGTAGACTCTCGGTTTACATCTAATATTTGGACAAGTTTATAGTTAGCATTTGGAACTTAGTTGAACTTGAGCATAACATATCATTCTAAAATGGATCGGTAGATGGAAATAATGAATTGGGTTATAGAAGAAATGCTTAATATATATGCTATGGATAGCCAAACCCATTGGGAAAAGTACCTACCTTTGTTGGATTTTTCTTACAATAATAGTTACCACAAATCAATTGGAATGCCTCTTTAAGCTCTGTATGGAAGGTCATGTAGGATACCATTGAGTAGGGAAAGGTTAGAGGAACCTGCAATAGTAGGGATAAAATTGATTCATGAGATGGAGGAATAGCTAATTCAGATTATATAACATGTAAATGAGGCACATGATAGTCATAAGAGTTATGTTGATGCACACAGGACTGGTCTATCAAGACCAAGCCAAACCCTCAACAACAAAGGATTCCCCCTAAAGCCAAAAAATGCTCTAATACCACATGTAATTTTTAAAACTGTGAAGTAAAGAAATGCATACATATTCTTAAGAAAAACAGAAATTAATCAATGTCTCATGCACACAATACACAAGATTTACACTGGAAACCCTTAACTAGGAGAAAACCAACCTTCCTTGGCGTCGCACCTCTCAACTCTTCATTGTATTAATTTCACCATTCACAATACAATATATAAAATATTTTATGTATTCCATGACTACCAAAACCATAATCCTTTAATCTGAGATTAATTTAGAAAACTGCTAAAAATAACGAAAAACACTAAAATAGAAAAAAACACCCACCTCCAAAATTTCAAGGTGTTTCCCCGAATCTCGTTGACTCCAGGCTAGTACCCAGAGTCAAAGGCTTCACCTAAGGTCAAGGGGCCAAGCCTTCCCCCCTCGAAATCCCCCCGGTTGGTGCTTGTGGGATCGTCAAAAGAAGTCATCAAATATGACACACCCCCAACACACATGCAAAGAATATAACACATAGCCAAAAATTATGAGGTAGGAGATCAAGTTGTTATTTGTATAAGGCATAATAAGAGTACCATTCAAACCAAAAAGGGGGAAAATTTGTTACCTCAATTTATAGAGCCATTTAAAATTTGAGAAAGAAATGGAATAGTTGTTAATCGTCTTGTACTTCCATCCCACTTGCATAAAACTTGTGGTGTTTTTCATGTATCTATATTACAACATTATGTTGTTGATGAATGTCACAAAATTAACTATAAGGAATTGCAGGTCTCATATTTGGGAACCTTTTTGGTTGAACCATTACACTTATTGGACTCTAGGGTGTGACAACTCAAACACTGCTTGGTGGACCATGCTAAGGTCGAATGGGACAAGTATAGCCCATGATCTACTACCTGGGAGGATGCAAAGACCATGTGTTGAGATCATCCCACAATTTTTTGACCATAACCTGAACTAAACTACATTATGACCTAATTGTATTTTCTTGCTTATTATTTGTGGAATATTGTTATAACAATGTCACTTTAGTATATGGACACGTGGATCTACATATATGCGAATACTATGAAAAAAGTTGATTAAGTTATTAATGATGTATATTGTGTGATTTACTTCTAGCATGCAAATTTTGATTGGAGGATTTTGGTATGTGGATACCAGTTTGAATGATATGTTTTAACACAATTAGTACCATTCACATGATGAATAACTAGTTAGTTTAAATGGTTCATCAATGAGTAACATGGCAATCACATGTAAAAATTTGTATGGTTATGCATGATCTTGTGTTGTAAACTAATTACAAGTTGAATGAGCTATGTGATAACAAGAGAAGTGTGATATTAAAGTGGCTGATGTAGTGGACAATGAGTGAGAAATGGTTTGCTAGAAAGCATCATTTTCTTATTTTTACATTGGTTCAAATGCATTGCTATGATATTTGGGCAAATGAATATTTTTTAAGTAGCATAGTTGACCAAAATGGATATTAAATGATAAATCTCTCAGAATAACAGTGCCACAATATAGTCAATGATAGGGTGTTGACCCTAGTTCTATCAATATGGGTGGAGGTATTTCCCACCATTTATCTTTCAAAACCTAGAGTTGAGGGAGAGATGTGTTAAGACACACTCCCATAGAAGTGTGATGGTGACTACCAATTTCATGCTAGGAAAAATTGGTCTGAAAGGTAGTTGACACTTCCGCTTATGGGTTCTATTTGGAGTTAGGTCAATATAGTTGATGTTATGGTATAATCTAGTAGAGGAAATGACAGGATGTTGAAGATGGAAGTAGGTTAGAGAGAAATGATGATTCAGTGTAGTTGAGAGTGTTGTTGGGATTTAGTCATGTAAACTTAGTGCCTAACTTGTTCCCTTTTTGTCTGTTAAATGCTTAATTCAATTGTGATGATATAGGTATAATCTTCAATTCATATTAAATTATTTTGATTAATGAATTATTGTTACTCTATTAGTATAGGTTATTGATTAATGCATTGTGGGATTTGTTGCATTGCCTATTTGGCTACGAGCATTAGATGTGATGGTTTTTATTATTAGGACACACACAAGCTATGTATGCATCAATTATGTATACATGTATTGAGCGTGTATGCTATGCTAATATTATTATGATTTTTTAAAATTAATATTATTGTCTATCATGGGAGTGTAATGATTTAACATAATTAAAATTAAATATTTAATGTTATTACTTTGGTATTGGGAAATTTGTTTTCGTTGGAATATAATTTGGATTTAGTGTGATTTGAATTGCAAGGCGTATATGACTGATTTACTCATTTATGAGTAGATTGCATGTTAGAGAGGGAATCAAGGGGGTAGGTGGGGGAAGGAAATGACAAAGGTGGTGGATCTCGCGAGGGCATAAGGGGGTGGGGGTTGAGAAAGTGAAAGGGAATTCATATTTTTGGGGAAAAATATACTTTAAGGTATGAAAAACCACTTAAGAAGACTACGAGGAAGATTGTTTGTGGAATTGACAATGGAATATTGACATATTGTGGGTGTTCTATTTTGGTACTTTGGGAAYAGAGGGATAACAAAACCCCAATTTTTTCYTAGAGMTAAGGAGTTGGCGATGATGTTCCTAGCTGGCTGGKAGGTAAAAATCCAATTTMGGGAAATTGGMAAGGTGAGGAGGCAACTCGACTAATCTAAATCAAGGGACTTACCTATATCAAAAGGACTTAATCAACTAGATTTAGAGGTAKTCTACTATCATAATCTCTAATAAGCTATTTTTAGATTGTAATTTATGAGGTTGTAAATTGAAAATTATGATTTAAATTTAATTTTTTTGTGATCCTATCAAGAAATTGAAATTGAAATTAGTTAAATTTTACATCGATAAACAACATATAAAGCATTTGATTCAATAGACATCTGAAACATAGTTTGAAAATTTTGTARGGAAAAACAAATTTTCTAAATGTCCATTCATTTTTTATAGGAAATTATTACAGAGTCATCTAAAGCCTTAGTGAAGGGCCTTATAATGTGGAGGAGGGAGATGGGTAGGACCATCACGATACCATCCATCACGAAAATACTATAACCCATTTTGTAAAATGTTGTTCCATAAAAAAGAAAAAACATTATCAACACTTCAACTTATAAGAGAGAGTGACTAACACCAGTGGGGTTTAGAGAATTTGTAATAGCATAAGATTGTTGCAGATGAGGCAACTTCTTTTTTTCCACATTGACACTTGTTATATCATGTTGCTAGACTTTTTCTTCTGCTTGTTCCTTGAACTAAGCTTGAGGAAATACTTCTGGGCATGGCTTGCAACTTGAGTAGGTGTACGTGAGACCACAAAGTTTCTTGATATGCTTCTCCAATCACCTTTTCCATATTTATTCATTCCCATCGAGAAGAGTCTGTACCATACAAAGATGCCACAAATTAACTTCAATCCTTTTTTGCAATACAAATATAGATGCAACCAATCTTTGTTATTATATATAATTGTATAAGTGCACAAAGAGAAGCAAGGCACTCTAGAGCATGGGGTGGAAGAGATCTTTGTGTCATGTGTAACACCAATAAAACCACCAAAACATATATCTATTTTTTTTTATTACTATAATTTTTAAAAATTAAAAAAAAAAAAACGGCATATTATTTATCTTATTTGCCATATTTAAACAATTTCTATAAACTGTAATATACCCATCTAAACCTTATATCGATTAAGCATCAAGAGGAATAAAAAAATGGAAAGGTACAAATGACAATATTCATTAAATGGTACATGGTGGTGCAAGAAGATTGAGATTTGCACCTCTAGTTTTTTTAATCCCTATGGTTGTTCAATAGATATGGATTTAGGATGGATCTGTACCAGTGCACCTAGTTCTTTTAATCCCTATGGTTGTTCAATAGATATGGAGTTAAGATGGATCTATACCAGTGCATTGAAGTAGGTGGGGTTTACTACAAGAAAGATGGAAATCATAGGAATAAAAGTTACTAGAGAGAAAATGCCTTTCAAAGATGACTATACATTTTAGGTGGAGATTCAATTGTTTCAAAATTTCTTAGGAATATTTCTTGCTCCATTGTGAGGTCTATATCACCATTATAAAAGGATCAACCCTTATCAATCTAGTTAAGATTTTTTCAGAGTATCTCCTTAGAAGACATGACACAAACGGCCTCAAGAGTGTTAAGTCATTTCTATCCTAAAAAAATGAATAAGATGGACTGAGGAAGCAAGTCAATTGGATATATCTTGGATGGTTGACATGAATGATTGTTATCCTCCCCACCCTTATGAATAATTGTTATCCTCCCCACCCTAATACAATTACAATAAAATAAATGAATAAATATATTATTGTAATGACTTGGTGCTTATATATAATGAAAAGATATCAAAGAAACCAAAGCAAAGGATTTCTAATACCAAAAACAAATTGTAGTTAATATGTATATAAAAATTTATAGGTAAAACGAAAAGAAGTGGGAGAAAGGTGTTCTAACCTATGTTCTTCCTCAGTCCAGGGAACGCCCTTTTTACGCTCCTGTTCGGATGCCTGGGTTGATGGAGCCTTCACAGAAACCGCCTGCTCGGAATAAACAGGTGGGCACGTTCCTAGTGTCTCCTCAACAAGAAGTTCGTAGTGTCTCCTGACCTCCACCAGAGTTTTCCCCGGCACGCAGGCGACCACGCTCTCCCATCGATCCAGCGTGTCTTTGTCGAACTTCGCCAGTGCATTCTCGAACAACTTATTTTGCTCTAGGCTCCAACAAGAATCTTCCTCCACCTCCATTGCGTAGAAAAGTCAGAGCAAGTAGAAAATACCAAAACACACACAAAAACAAAAACAAAGCAGTTGGTTGCAAGATATAGGTGCCTAGTGCCAGCTTCTCTATGAGATTTAAAGTCGAAAATAGTGCAGACCCTTCTAACAATCTATCTGAGAAAATGGGAGATTCCAACCACTGCAAATCCACAAATAATCAAATCCAGATCAGCCCGACACTCCATTGCAACACCCAGACATTTTGTTTTTAATGCTCCGAACCTCCAATAATTCTACAACAACTTTATGATTCTACAGAAGTGTTTTCTTTCTCTTTGCTTTGATCCAATGGTTGGATCACACATGCTGAAGACATGTCACAGTGTTATCCTACAACTTTGTGATTATACAGAAGTGCTTGCTTTCTCTTTACTTTGATCCAATGGTTTGATCACACATGATGAAGACACGTCATAGTGTTATCCTAATCCATCCCATCCCAATAAATTACATATATGCTCAATTCATCCCAATAAAATGCTGAAAAACAATTATGACACATCATCCCACTTACAGGTTAGCCCTGCTCACCCATTAGGGATGGTATCACACCCTTTTAGTCTGATCCTTCAACTTGATTCCTTTTAGAACATTTTCTAAAGTGATCCAAATAAAACTTCCCTAATGTGAATGATACATTTTTACCATAGATTTTGGAAGGTGTATTGTTTAGTAACATGTTATGAGATATTGGAAATTGTATTAACATTGAGATTTTGATAATGGTAGTAATATTTAGGAAAAATATTTAAAAAATGAAATTAATTATAATTTCTTTTAATAATATAAATTGTAATTTAATTATTTATATTAATGTAAATTATAATTTTTTTAATATCAATGTAAATTTATTTGACGTTGTTCTATGAAATGGTTTTGTTTTACGAAATGTTTTTTTTTCGTTGAAATCTGACAACATAAATCTGTATAAAATCACTATTTTTTGTTATCTAAAATCCATTTATGAATGTAGAAATGAATTCAGCATGTTAAAAAACCATTGGACCACTCGGATTCTACAGGAAAAATATGTTAAGCCCTAATATTAGCTCATTACCCCTTAATTGGGGCATATTATATTAGTAATGCTATTTTATTTATGTCGTCTTTAGGCCATTAGTTGTAATTATACCTCCTAGTCTCCTATATATACCAAGGAGACATTTTCATTTGTAATCATCTTGTACTTGAACATTTAAGTGGGGTAAAAGGAGATTGCCCCCTCGAAGAGGCTTATTATCTGAAATTATCTCTCTTTCAAGGCATTGAGTACTTTTTCTGAGGATTTTCTATGCTATATTGATATTTGGTTCTTAACATATGGTATCAGAGCTCAAGGTCTTGGGGTTTTGCTACTACATCTGAGACACCTTGGCATTTTCGCTATAAATTGTTTTCTACAATGTTTCAGAAGGAACAGTTGGAGGATATTTAGCAGATGGATCAAGGTACGTTGGGTTCAAAATTCATCTCCTGAGGCCTTATACTTTCAGAGATACAGCCTGTACAAGATAGGGTTCTGGAATCATCCTGAACTGAGTCATTGAGGGATTTTTTTCTATAAAACCTTTTCTGTAATGTTTCAAACCCTGAATGCTGGAGGATATTTATAGAAATTAGTAAGGTATTTGTGGTACAGATTTCATCTTATGGGTCATCTTAAATTTGTAGATACACCCTGTGTAAGATAGGGTATCTAACTAGTCCTATTGACTAGTCTCAAGAAGGTGTTCCAGGTAAAACAATCATAACTTCTTCCTAGAGTGTCCAAATTGTGTGGGACTAGTTTCATTGGATCATGGACATGCTTTAGTATTTCTGGTGCAAGTTTCATAATTTTATATCAATTATTTTGTCTGGGTCACGCTATACAAGTGAGATCTCCTGGAAAGGCCAAGAATCGGCAAGTTGTGGGAAAGTTACCTTCAATTCCACTTGGCACATCCAATTTTGATAAGACCTATGGCATTGCAGTGAAGACATATCAGAGAACTATGTAAAATAAAGTTTCATACCCAGAAGTGTCGAAACTTGGGAGATACAATAGAAGAAATATTGTCTAGAAGAACCACCTCAAAATCAAGGTTCAAAAGTGATACTTGGTCAACATGCCACCAAAAAAGGGAACTTCTACACCAAATAAGCCTCCAGAAAAACCTACTTGGACTCTTGATGAAGGTGAAGAAATGCGTAGGGACATAAATGAACTACACAATAAGATGGATTCAATGGAAGCTAAGTT
>ML791896.1:71597-82707 GCA_009831015.1 Picea engelmannii
TGGTTTTGGATTAGTCAACAACTCTAACTTGAAATAATCATAACTATGTACCTGTAATGAATAAAGATCTGAAAATAGTACACAATGTTCTTTAGTGTTTTTATGCAATTCCTCCAGGTGTCACTACCTGGAACCTCTCAGAAAAGGAGTTATAGCAAAAATGACATACTTTGTTGAATTATGTCTTATAGTAGAGAGCGAACTTGTAGAGCATGCCCTGCACAAAATATTTGTTGTATGGATTTCAAAATTTTACACAGAATAATATAGACTGTACTCTAATCAAAACTTTTTTGCTTACTTAATTTGGATCTATTATGAATAATTTATGACGTTTTACCTGAAACACCTATTTAGATTAGTTTCAGGACTAGCCACAAACCCTATTTTCTGTAACTCCAAAACTACAACGACCTAAAAGCTTAAATTCGTACCACAAATACTTGGATATGTTTTCTAAATGAGCTATCAATTTCATGAACTGAATCATTCTAGAAAAAAAGTTATTGAAAAAATGGTGAGATGACCTGTAAATAACATACCTCAGAAAGCATCATCAAAAGAATTTATCCTCCCTTGAATTTCAGCCTTCTTTACTTCACCTTCTCTCTGAAATTTGGCTTAGATATCCCTTGGTTACCTCAGTCACATGTAGATATTCAATATGTTCAAGTGTGATATAAAATGAGAGAGGCTTGCCTCTTATTTATACTCTCATGTATCTTCCTTAGGGGGTTACCTTTTAACCATCTTAACCCACTTTCCTTATTTTAGGGTTAACCAACTTCTAAACACTTGTCCAATTAGCAATTTATCCATTAAATTTATTATTTAAATAACTTATTTTGTATCCACTTTGACTTATAGTACACTCATCACTTCACTTTACCTCAAGGGGTTACCTTCTAACCATCTTAAACTACTTTCTTTATTTTAGGACTAACCCACTTCTAACCACTTGCCAACTTAATAATTTCTCCATTAAATTTATTATTTAAATAATTTCTTTTGTATTCACTTTGAAATATAGTACACTCATCACTTCACTTTATTATTTACCTTCTAAAAATCTCTTAAACCGCTTTGACTACTTTGACCTTTTGGGGCTTCTAGATGACTCATGAGGGTTCTCCAACTTCACATGACCATAACTCTCTAACCATGAGGAGTTATGTGATGTTCCACATACCAATGGAAATGGAATGACATGTAATATCCATATAGAATAGTATTACCTACAAATATATCAAAACTCATACCGTTATCCATCAAACAAACTTGGGTCCATTACCCAAACCTGGGTTCTCCAACTTCACATGGCCATAACTCTCTAACCATGAGGATTTATGTGATGTTTCACATACCACCAGAAATGGAATGAAATGTACTACAAATATAGAATATTCTTACCTTCAAATATATTAAAACTCATACCATTATACATCAAACAAACTTGGGTCCATTACCCAAAACTTTGTGCTACGGGAATTCACTATCAGACTTTCTCCAAGGGTTGACATCAATAACTTCTATCATCTGATCTGTGACCTTATAATGAATGGCCCATATTTACTATGAAATTACAATATGCATTTAAAAGAAAAATTGTCTTTAAGGGGTTCTCCCCCGAACCCCCTCCAGGGGACTTCTTTCTCCTGAACCCCCCAATTGGGGGGATGAACCCTCTATACCCCACAAGAGGGGAAAACCCCCTTGCAACCCCCCCCACCCCCGCGTGGAGGGGTTTACAATATTCCAAGGTGTACAGTATTCATGCGGTATAAACAGGGTTGAAAACAAAGACCTATGAAACACGAAGATAATCAAGCTCCACAACCAACAAGTAGAAGATTGAGTTACCTCTAAAGAAAGAGGAAAATATACCTTTAGTGTTAGTTATTGAGCCACTCTTAGTTTTAGATGAAGCTATTACCGTGATAGAGTAGATGATCTACTATCATAGTTCAACAACTACAGTGAGAATGGAACAATCATTCTCAGTCTCAGAAAGAGAAATTATAGGTGCAGAGTCCCAGTCCTAGAAGGAACAATTGTAGAGAGAGTAGATGACATACTCTCAGGCACTGAGACAGATAGTGCTTTGCAGAAATCACATAGAGCCAACACATGATTGTGAAGATTAAGTTTCAGTTGAGAAAGTGTACCAGGTTGGTATAATTTGATGTCAAAAATTCTACTTGAAAAACACAAGGCCATATATATGTTTTGCAGTGAACACCTTGAGTCAATACATGGTTGATCATAGACATGCTCACTTCATTGAAAGAAAACATGTGATGAGGTACCTAAAGGGTACAATTGATTATGGACTCAGATATATATCGGATTGTGAGATAAAATTGCAGGGCTACACAGATTCCGATTGGGCAGGCAATGTAACAGACCAAAAAAGTACATCTGGATGTTGCTTTAGTATGGGCTCAACTGTGATCTCATGGCTCAATGGGAATCAGAATTGTATGGCACTCAATACTTCAAAGGTAGAGTATGTGGCAGCATTGTCAACTTGTGGCAAAGCAGTATGGTTCCAGAAGTTGATGGCGTAATTGTTTGATCTCGAGTTGGAGGAGACATGTATATTTTATGACAACCAGAGTTGCATAAAGTTGTCAGAAATCCCAGTGTGTCATGACAGGTCCAATCATGTCGAGATCAAGTACCAACATATCCGAGAGATGGTACAGAAGGGAGCAGTGAATCACCAGTATGTTCCTACAGATGAGTAGGTAGAAGACGTTTTGACTAAGCATCTGTCGAGAGTAAAGTTCAAATACTTTAGAGACAAGCTTAGTATGGTCTAGAAGGATTTTCCCTCATGAGAGGGAGTGATGTGTTCCCTAGTAGTGGGAAGTGATGTGTTCTCCTATAGAAGGAAGTAATGAGATCCACAATAGTGGGAGCTACCCCAACATAGGTTGGTACTCCGATGCAGGGTGGTATGGTACCCCAATGTAGGTTGGTACTCCAATGCAGGCTAGTATGTTACCCCAACGCAGGTTGGTACTCAACTGTAGGATAGTAGGTTGCCCCAGTGTAGGTTGGTACTCCAATGCAGGCTGGTATGCTACCCCAACGCACAATGGTATGCTAATCTAGTGCAGGTTGGTATGCTACTCCAACCTAGGCTAGTATATTACCCTAACTCATGTTGGTATGTTACTACAATGAAGGTTGGTACACTACTCCAATGAAAGTGAAGAACTTCCTAGGACATATAGATCTGTGATTGACAACAAGACAATGACCAAGTGTGCATAAGTGCATAAGAAATGATGATGACCATGACAAGAAGAATACCTTCATTTCTAAGAGAGAGTGTTGGAGTTTCAGTAGCTTCTAAAGATATTATTATTGTATTTGACCAGAACAAAACACTAAAGAACATTATTATATCATATTTGTTAAGACGACCCTTTTTTGCCTTTGTAAAAGTCTACCCTATTGTGCCTTGACAAGTAAAACGAAAAATAAAAGGACAAAGTGACAGGTTGGCCCAGACCTAATTTTAGGCTGGACAAACTACTATTTATAAGGGAAACTAACACCTCATTTGAACACACACAACACACAAGTTATGTGGCTAAGAAGCGAAGTGCGCAAGTCTTAGAGGGAGAAGTTATTGTAGCTAGGAGGTGACATTGTGGAGGTTCTTGGTCTACTTATCTGGTATATCTTGGTTATGTGGTGCACTAGTCTTCTTGTTTTGTGAATCTCTATTGAGGAAGTTTCCTTGTTTTTATCCTAGAGGGTTTTCCTAGGGTAAATCTTATGTATGTTGTCAATGTTATTCTTTCAGTGGTCCTTTATATGCAGTTATTGTGCTAAGGGATTAAAAGTAAAAGAACACTAATTTAGTTAACTTCTTAAGATGAAAAATCAACAATTACTTCAACACTCCATAATGGAAGGCACTTAGAATCAAAGTTGAAAGGATATGTCCTTGAAGTGGATGTATTGTTGATATTTCAAGGAAGGGTGTGCATTTTTAAAAAAGGAGATGTTTGAAGCGCTACCCTCGATGAAGGCCATAGAGAAATTTACTATGTGCAACTTGGTGTGAAGAATATGTATGCAAACGTGAAGAAGATTTTATTTTGGGTAGTCATGAAACATGATATAGTCTAAATTGTCGCTAAGTGTCTTGAGTGTCAGCAAGTAAAGGTTGGTTATCACCACCCAACATGACTCCTACAACCACATGACATTGCTATGTCTAAATGGGAAGTCATATATATGGATTTTGTTGTGGGATTTCTTCTCATGTTGCAAATGCACAATGCCAATTTGGTTATAGTTGATAAACTGACCAAAAGCTCAAATTTCATTCCAGTCAGAGACAGATGATGTCATTGATGTGGCGTGAACGTTTATAAGTGAATTTATTTATATACAAGGGTTATCAAAGAAGATCATTTCAGATGTAGACTCTCGGTTTACATCTAATCTTTGGACAAGATTATAGCTAGCGTTTGGGACTTATTTGAACTTTGGCATAGCGTGTCATCCTAAAATGGATGGGTAGATGGAAATAGTGAACTAGGTTATAGAATACATTCTTAAGATGTATGCTATGGATAACCAAACCCATTGGGAAAATTAACTACCTTTGTTGGAGTTTTCTTACAATAATAGTTAACACAACTCAATTGGAATGCCTCTTTATCAAGCTCTGTATGGAAGGTCATGTAGGACACCATTGAGTAGGGAAAGGTTAGAGGACCCACTGATAGTAGGGATAAAATTGATTCATGAGAGGGAGGAATAGGTGATTCAGATTATATAACATGTAAACGAGGCACATGATAGTCATAAGAGTTATGTTGATGCACATAGGACTAATCTATCAAGACCAAGCCAAACCCTTAGAAACAAAGGCATCCCCCTGAAGCCAAAAACCTTTTGTGATACCACATGTAATTTTTAAACCTATGAAGTAAAGAAATGCATACATATTCTTAAGAAAAACAAAAATTAATCAATGGCTCATACACATAATACACAAAGATTTACACTGGAAACACTTAACCAGGAGAAAACCAACCTTCCTTGGTGTCGCTCCTCTCAAGTCTTCATTGTATTAATTTCACCATTCACAATACAATATATAAAATATTTTATGTATTCCACGACTACCAAAACCCTAATCCTCTAATTCAAGATTAATTTAGAAAACTACTAAAAATAGCGAAAAAACGCTAAAATAGCGAAAAGCGCTAAAATAGCAAAAAACACCCCCCAAAAAATTTCAAGGTGTTTCCTCGAACCCCGTTGACTCCGGAATAACACCCCGATTCAAAGGCTTCACCTAAGGTCAAGGGGCCAAGCCTGTCCCCCTCGAAATCCCTGTGGTTGGTGCTCGTGGGATCATCAGATGATGTCGTCAAATATGACACACCCCCCACACACATGCAAAGCACATAGCCAAAAATTATGAGTTAGGAGATCAAGTTGTTATTTGTATAAGACATAATAAGAGTACCTTTCAAATTAGAAAGGGGGGAAATTTGTTACCTCAATTTATAGGGCCATTTAAAATTTGGGAATGAAATGGACTAGTTGCTAATCGTCTTGTACTTCCATCCCACTTGCATAAAACTCATGATGTTTTTTCATGTATCTATATTACAAGATTATGTTTCTGGAGAATCTCACAAATTTAACTATAAGGAATTGAAGGTCTGAGATGTCGGAACCGTTTTGTTTGAAACATTACACATATTGGAATCTAGGATGTGACAACTCAAACACTACTTGGTGGACCAGGTTAAGGTCCAGTGAGACAAGTATAGCCCATGATCTACTACCTGGGAGGATGCAAAGACCATGCGTTGAGACCATCCCACAATTTTTTTACCATAACGTGAAGCTAAACTATATTATGACCTAATTGTATTTTCTTGCTTATTATTTGTTGAATATTGTTAGAACAATGTCACTTCAGTACATGGACACGTGTATCTACATATATGTGAATACTATGAAGAATAGTTGATTAATTTATTAATGATGGATATTGTGTGATTTACTTCTAGCATGCAAATTTTAATTGGAGTATTTTGGTATGTGGATACCCGTTTGAATGATATGTTTTAACACAATTAGTACCATGCACATGATGAATAACTAGTTGGTTTAAATGGTTCATCAATGAGTAACATGGCAATCACATGTGATTTTTTTTTTTTGGTTATGCATGACCTTGTGCTATAAACTAATTACAAGTTGAATGAGCTATGTGATAACAATAGAAGTTTGATATTAAAGTGGCCGATGTCGTGGACATCGAGTGAGAAATGGTTTGCTAGAAAGCATCATTTTGTTATTTTTACATTGGTTCAAATACATTGCTATGATATTTTGGCAAGTGATATTTTTCAAGTAGCACGGTTGACCAAACTGGATATTCAATTAGAAAGATCCCAGAATAACAGTGCAACAATATAGTCAATGATAGGGTGTTGACCCTAGTTCTATCAAGAGGGGTGGAGGTATTTTCCACCGTTTATATTTCAAAACATGGAGTTGAGGGAGAGATGTGTTAATCCACACTCCCATAGAAGTGTGATGTCGACTACCAATTTCATGCTAGGAAAAAATGCTCTGAAAGGTAGTTGACACTTCCGCTTGTGGGTTCTATTTGGAGTTAGGTCAATATAGTTGATTTTACGGTATAGTCCAACAGAGGAAATGACAGGATGTGGAAGATGGAAGTAGGTTAGAGAGGAATGGTGATTTGATGTAGTTGAGAGTGTTGTTGGGATTTAGTCATGTAAATTTAGTGCCTAACTTGTTCCCTTTTTGCGTGTTAAATGCTTAATTCAATTGTGATGATATAGGTGTAATCTTCAAATCATATTAAATTATTTTGAATAATGAATTATTGTTACTCTGTTAGTATAAGTTATTGATTAATGCGTTGTGGGATTTGTTGTATCGTCTATTTGGCTACGAGCATATAAGAATTGTGCATTAGATGTGATGGTTGTTATTATTAGTACACACACAAGCTATGTATCAGTCAATGATGTATACATGTCTTGAGCATCTATGCTATGCTAATATTATTATGATGTATTAAAATTAATATTATTGTCTATCATGGGAGTGTGATGATTTAGCATAATTAAAATTAAAATTTAATTTTATTACTTTGGTATTGAGAAATCTAGTTTCATTGGAATATAATTTGGATTTAGTGTGATTTGAATTTCAAGGCATATATGACTGATTTACTCATTTATGAGTAGATTTCATGTTAGAGGGGGAATCAAGGGGGTAGGTCGGGGAAGGAAATGACAAAGGTGGTGGATCTCTCGAGGGCATAAGGGGGCGGGGGTTGAGCATGTGAAATGGAATTCATATTTTTGGGGAAAATTATGCTTTAAGGCATGAAAAAACACTTAAGAAGACTGTGAGGAAGATTGTTTGTGGAATTGACAGTGGAATATTGACGTATTGTGGGTGTTCTATTTTGGTACTTTGGGAACAGAGGGATAACAAAACCCCAATTTTTTCCTAGAGCTAAGGAGTTGGTGATGATGTTCCTAGCTGGCTGGTAGGTAAAAATCCAATTTCGGAAAATTGGCAAGGTGAGGAGGCAACTCGACTAATCTACATCAAGAGACTTGCCTATATCAAAAGGACTTAATCAACTAGAGTTAGAGGTATTCTACTATCATAATCTCTAATAAGCTATTTTTAGATTGTAATTTATGAGGTTGTAAATTGAAAATTATGATTTAAATTTAATTTTTTTGTGATCCTATCACGAAATTGAAATTGAAATTAGTTAAACTTTACATCGATAAACAACATATAAAGCATTTGATTCAATAGACATCTCAAACATAGTTTGAAAATTTTGTAAGGAAAAACAAATTTTCTAAATGTCCATTCATTTGTTATTGAAAATTATTACAGAGTCATCTAAAGCCTTTGTGAAGGGCCTTACAATGTGGAGGAGGGAGATGGGTAGGACCATCACGTCACCATCCATCACGGAAATATTATAACCCATTTTGTAAAATGTTGTTCCATAAAAATAAAAAAACATTATCAACACTTCAACTTATAAGCGAGAGTGACTAACACCAGTGGGGTTTGGAGAATTTGTAATAGCATAAGATTGTTGCATATGAGGCGGCTTCATTTTTTCCCCATTGACACTTGTTATATCATGTTGCTAGACCTTTTCTCCTCCTTGTTCCTTGAACTAAGCCTGAAGAAATACTTTTGGGCGTGGCTTGCAACTTGAGTAGGTGTACGTAAGACCACAAAGTTTCTTGATATGCTTCTCCAATCACCTTTTCCATATTTATTCAATCCCATCAAGAAGAGCCTGCACCATACAAAGATGACACAAATTAACATCAATCCTTTTCTGTTGTACATATATAGATGTAACCAATCTTTGTTATTATATATAATTGTATAAGTGCACAAAGAGAAGCAAGGCACTCTAGAGCGCGGGGTGGAGGAGATATTTGTGTCATGTGTAACACCAATAAAACCAACAAAACATATATCTATTTTTTCTTATTACTATAATTTTTTAAAATCTAAAACAAAAAATGGCATATTCTTTATCTTACTTGCCATATTTAAACAACTTCTATAAACTAGAATAGACCCATCTAAACCTTAGATCGATTAAGCATCAAGAGGAATAAAAAAATGGAAAGGTACAAATGCCAATATTTATTAAATGGTACATGGTGGTGCAAGAAGATTGAAATTTGCAGCTCTAGTTTTATTAATCCCTATGGTTGTTCAATAGATATGGAATTAGGATGGATCTTTACCAGTGCACCTAGTTCTTTTAATCCATATGGTTGTTCAATAGATATGGAGTTAGGATGGATCTATACCAGTGCACCGAAGTAGGTGGGGTTTACTACAAGAAGGATGGAAATCATAGGAATAAAAGTTACTAGAGAGAACATGCTTTTCAAAGATGACTATACATTTTAGGTGGAGATGCAATTGTTTCAAAATTTCTTAGGAATATTTCTTGCTCCATTGTGAGGTCTATATCACCATTATAAAAGGATCAACTTTTATCAATCTAGTTAAGACTTTTTCAGACTATCGCCTTAGAAGACATGACACAAACGACCTCAAGAGTGTTAAGTCATTTCTATCCTAAAAAAATGAATAAGATGCACTGAGGAAGAAAGTCAATTGGGTATAGCTTGGATGATTGACAGGAATGATTGTTATCCTCCCTAGCCTGATACAATTCCCCTAAAATGACATGAATACATATATTATTGTAATGACTTGGTGCTTATATATAATGAAAAGATATCAAAGAAACCACAACAGAGGATTTCTAATACCAAAAACAAATTGCTTAAGATGTATATAAAAATTTATAGGCAAAATAAAAAGAAGTGGGAGAAAGGTGAAAAGATATTAAAGAAACCACAACAGAGGATTTTTAATACCAAAAACAAATTGTAGTTAATATGTATATAAAAATTTATAGGAAAAACAAAAAGAAGTGGGAGAAAGGTGTTCTGACCTGTGTTCTTCTTCAGTCCTGGGAATGCCCTTTTTACGATCTTGTTCAGATGCCTGGGTTGATGGAGCCTTCACAGAAACCACCTGCTATTTTGTGAGATCACCTGACTAATCGAACATCCATTCGGGTGTTGTATATGAGAAAGCAAAGTCAACAAGAAGTTCATAGTGTCTCCTCACCTCCACTAGAGGTTTCCCTAGCACGCAGGCGGCCACATACTCCCATCGATCCAGCATGTCTTTGTCGAACTTCGCCAGTGCATTCTCGAACAACTTATTTTTCTCTAGGCTCCAACGAGAATCTTTCTTCACCTCCATTGCGCAGAAAATTCAGAGCAAGCAGAAAATACCAAAACACACGCAAAAACAAAAACAAAGCAGCTAGTTGCAAGATCTAGGCACCTAGTGCCAACATCTCATAGCGTATCATCCTAAAATGGATGGGTAAATGGAAATAGTGAATCAGGTTATAGAAGACATTCTTAAGATGTATGCTATGGATAACCAAACCCATTGGGAAAAGTAACTACCTTTGTTGGAGTTTGTTTACAATAATAGTTACCACAACTCAATTGGAATGCCTCTTTATCAAGCTCTGTATGGAAGATCATGTAGGACACCATTGAGTAGAGAAAGTTTAGAGGACCCGATGATAGTAGGGATAAAATTGATTCATGAGAGGGAGGAATAGGTGATTCAGATTATATAGCATGTAAACGAGGCACATGATAGTCATAAGAGTTATGTTGATGCACATAGGACTAATCTATCAAGACCAAGCCAAACCCTCAGCAACAAAGGCATCCCCCTAAAGCCAAAAACGTGATGTGATACAACATGTAATTTTTAAACCTGTGAAGTAAAGCAATGCATACATATTCTTAAGAAAAACAAAAATTAATCAATGGCTCATACACATAATACACAAAGATTTACACTGGAAACCCTTAACCAGGAGAAAACCAACCTTCATTGGTGTCACTCCTCTCAAGTCTTCATTGTATTAATTTCACCATTCACAATACAATATATAAAATATTTTATGTATTCCACGACTACAAAAACCCTAATCCCCTAATTCAAGATTAATTTAGAAAACTGCTAAAAATAGCAAAAAACAACCCCCATTTCAAGGTGTTTCCTCGAACCCCGTTGACTCCAAAGTAACACCCAGATTCAAAGGCTTCACCTAAGGCCAAGGGGCCAAGCCTGTCCCCCTCGAAATCCCCGCGGTTGGTGCTTGTGGGATCGTTAGATGATGTCGTCAAATATGACACACCCCCCACACACATGCAAAGCACATAGCCAAAACTTATGAGTTAGGAGATCAAGTTGTTATTTGTATAAGACCTAATAAGAGTATCATTCAAACTAGAAAGGGGGGAAATTTGTTACCTCAATTTATAGGGACATTTAAATTTTGGGAATGAAATGGACTAGTTGCTAATCGTCTTGTACTTCCATCCCACTTGCATAAAACTCATGATGTTTTTTCATGTATCTATATTACAATATTATGTTTCCGGCGAATCTCACAAATTTAACTATAAGGAATTGCAGGTTTGAG
>ML791896.1:201517-231997 GCA_009831015.1 Picea engelmannii
AAGAAATGCATGAGTAGCTAGTACTTACAAGTCTCGTGCATGTACTAATAATCAATAACTATCACCCTTATAGTAATTTATGTATGCATCCAATCCAATCAACAAGACTATTCTTTTATAAAAGACAATAAACCAATCAAATGTTTGCAAAATTCTTTAATTACAATTATCTAGATCAACAATTTTATTTGGACAACTGTGGTTTAGTTACGTAATTATGAATATTCATATAGACACATTTTCTTTTTAGAAGGGAAAAATAATAAATTCCACCATCAGACAAATCTCCATACTTTCTCAACTATTTCTACTCATCCTTCCTCCCTAACTTACTTCCATATTGATTCCTATCCTTCCTTTGCTGGACTATCTTGGAGCGTCAACTATATTGACCTAACTCCAAATAGAACCCGTAAGCGGAAGTGTCACTATCTCAACCAAGCTTCCCCAACAGGCAGCTGACATTCATCATCACACATCTAGGGGAGTGTGAGCTAACACCGTCCTCCCATGACTTTAGGTTTCAGAGGATACACGGTGGGAAATGCCTCCACCCCTCCTAATCATAACTAGGGTCCACACCCTACAATGGAATATACAGTGGCACCATGTTGCTGGGAGTTTTGTCATCGTTTATTCGGTTTTGGGCAGTCTCATCACCTGAAATCCTGCACTAGTCCACATATCATAGCAATGTATCCAAACCAATATAATTTTCACATACAAGGATTCATACCATATTGTTTCTCGGCCAGTGGTCATGTCATTCACTTTCATCATTATTATCCCTTGGTTATTTCATAGCCCATAACCTGCAGATTAGTCTGTAACACAAACTCATACATTTCTATGCATTATCATCATGTAATTGCATACAACCATCATTTCAATTCGGTATTCATGTACCAACAACATAACATCAAAGTTTTTCAAGTTAGAAATAGATCTCATAATATCCCATAATTCGATTTCGACACCCATTCATAAAATTATCATTTACAAAATAGATTGCATCATATCCAACATCATTATAATAACATTTAAACCTTCATAGGATTCTCATTCACACAATATATCGCATCATATCCATCATCATCAATAGAATTTAAACGTTCATAAAATTTACATTCACATAGTAGATCGCATTATATCCATCATCATCAATAACATTTAAATGTTCATAAAATTTACATTCACATAGTAGATTGCATTATATCCATAATCATCAATAACATTTAAACATTCATAAAGGTTCATATGTCTTAAAAATTTCAAGTGTATCATTTAATAGTTTCGCTTGTGAATAGAAAATAAAAGTGTCTAGGCCTCAGGTAATCCTGACTGTCTAAGTCAAAAGGTGGTGTTACATACACCCAACCTTCGAGAAACATATTCTTGAGGTGGTCAAAAAAAAAGTGAGGGATAGTCTCGTCGTAATGTCTCGACGTCTTCCCAAGTAGCAGATCCTGGAATATACTTGTCCCATTGGACCTTAACTTGGTCTACCAGACAGTTCCTGAGCTGTCGAACTTTACGGTCCAATATGTGTAACGGTTCTATCGTGAGAGTTCCCACGTCCGATACCTGCAATTCCTTCCAATTTAGTTTATGTGATTCATCAACAATATAATGACATAAAACAAATACATGAAAAATGTTATGAGTTTTATGCAAGTGGGGTGGCAGTATGAGATGATAGGCAACGGGTCCAATTTTCTCTTGGATTCTGAATGGTCCTATAAATCGAGGTGACAACTTTGTCCCCTTCCCGAACTGTATGGTACTCTTGTTTGGCCTGATACAAATGAAAACTTGGTCTCCCACTTCATAACTTCGGTCGGTCCTGTGTGCATCTGCATAACTTTTCTGCCTATCCTGTGCTTCCTTTAGTCTCTGCCTAATCTAAATCACCTATTCCTCCATCTCTTGAATCAATTCTGGCCCAACTGTTACTCATTCTTCTAGTCTATCCCAACTCAACGACATTCTGCATGGCCTTCTATACAAAGCTTCGTAGGGTGGCATTCCGATGGAGCTATGAAAACTGTTATTGTAGGCAAACTCTACCAAAGGTAGGTACTTCTCCCAATAGGTTTGATTATCCATGACGTATATCCTAAGCATGTCTTCCATGACTTGTTTTACTCTCTTAGTTTTCCCATTTGTTTTAGGATGATAAGTTGTGCTTAAGTTGAACTGAGTCTCCAACGTTGACTGCAAACTTGTCCAAAACCTAGAAGTGAATCTAGAGTCCCTATCTAAAATGATCTTCTTAGGTATCCCATGCAAATGGATAACCTCACTTACAAACACACGTGCCACATTAGTGACATCGTAAGTGTCTCTAACCGAAATAAAATGAGCACTCTTGGTTAACTTATCCACTATCACAAGAATGAAATTATGTCTATGATATGTGAGTGGAAACCCCACAACAAAATGCATAGAAATGACTGCCCACTTGGACATAGGAACATCATGTGGTTGTAGGATGCCTGTCGGGTGATGGTGGTTAGCTTTCACTTGTTGACACTCTAGGCATTTGGTGACAAAATGGACTACATCTCCCTTCATGCCTACCTAGAAGAAAAGCTTCCTCATGTATGTGTACATATTATTCACACCCAGATGTGCACAATAAAGTGCTCTATGGGCTTCCTTCAGTATGATGCTTCGAATATCCCCATTTTCAGGTATGTACATCCTTCCCTGATATCTCAATATTCCATCTACTTCTAGACTATATCCTTCATACTTTGGATCTAATTTCCTCCCACTCTAGAGGTTTGAAGTAACCTATAAATACCAACTATCTCCTTGGAGTTGCGTCAACACACATTCCCTCAGATTGACCTTTAAGGGTACCAAGGAGAAGACATGTGGTCTCCTGCTCAAGGCATCTACGACCACATTTTCCTTTCCCTTGGTGTATGAAACACCAAAATCATACTTACTCATAAACTCACTCCATCGCCTTTGCCTGATATTTAGATCCCTTTGAGTGAAGAGATGTTTTAAACTTTGATGGTCCATTTTGAGCTCAAAGTTTCGCCCCACAAGATAGTGCCTCCAAAGTTTCAAAGCTAGCATTACAACTGCCAACTCTAAATCATGAGTAGCATAAATATCTTTGTGTTTCTTCAACTTCCTTGACGCATAAGCTATCACTCTTCCATCCTGCATTACCACGGCCCCCAACCCTTTCTTCGAGGAATTCGTGCTGACTGTGAAGTCCTTTTCCATATCTGACACTCGTAGAATTGGCACACTAGTTAGTAACCTCTTAAGCTCAATGAATGCACTATCACATTCTTTTGTCCATTCATAACTGACCCCCTTGCGCTGCAAAGTGGTGATGGGTTTCCATATTTTTGAGAATCCTTCCACAAATCTACGATAATAACCTACTAGCCCCATGAAGCTTCTCACCTCATGGACATTTTTTGGCACTGGCCACTCCATAGTGGCCTTTACCTTTTATGGGTCCACAAAGATTCCTTCACCGGAAATGATATGACCTAAATAGTGGATCTCTTTCTGAAAGAAGGAACACTTCGACAACTTCCCATACAATTTGTTCTCTCTAAGGAAGGAAAACACCACTCGTAAGTGTTCCTCATGTTCTCTTTCGTTTTTGGAATAGATGAGGATGTCATCTAGAAAGACTTGTACAAAATAGTCTAAGTACTTCTAGAATATGCCGTTCATGAGACTCATGAATATTGTTGGTACATTGGTCAATCTGAAAGGTACTACGACGAACTTGTAATGCCCAAACCGAGATCAAAAGGCAGTTTTTGGGATATCGCCTTCCTTAATCCTTAACTGATGATACTCGGATCACAAATCGATCTTTGAGAATATCACTGCTCCTTTCATTTGATCGAAAAGGTCATATATTCGTGGCATTGGGTACCTTTTTTTCACTGTAGCATGGTTCAAGTCCTTGTAATCTATACACAGTCGTAAGGATCCATCCTTCTTCTTTACAAAAATTACTGGTGCACCCCAAGGTGAAACACTGGGCCTTATTAGCCCTAAGTCCAATAACTCTTTCAACTACATTTGCAACTCACAAAGTTCTGGCACTGTCATCCGATACAGAGTCTTGGAAATTGGTTCTGCACCAGGTTTTAGCTCAATAGTAAAATCAAGATCCCTCTCAGGAGGTAACCCTGGTAACTTGCTCGAAAAAACATCCTTAAATTTTGACAATACCAGGTATTGATCCAAAGAGGGTCCCTTCCTTTCATTCATTGCTTCCACTACATATAGTCGACACCCTTGCCTCAAGCATCGCTTAACCTTCATAGTTGAGATAAAGCATAATGACACCTTTCTCCGTACACCCTGGATCTCTACTGGTCTTCCTTCATCGTCGACACAAAGCACCCTTTTTGCGAAACAATCTACCAAATCTCGATGAGCTTCTAACCAATCCATTCTAATGATTAGGTCGTACACCCCGAGAGAAATGATGTATACCTTTAACCTAGTAGTACACACTCCTAGGTCTACTATACAATTATCAACACTAGGTCCTACCGCTTGTTTTTCCCTCGAAGACATCTCGACTTGTTTAAAGTCATCGTGCTCGTAAGATGTCAACCCACTCTTTTCTAATGAAGATGGTGAAATGAAACTATCTTTCGCACCAGAATCAAATAAAATCTTAACATTGATATGATTTAACGTACCTGATGACTCCACCACCATGGATTGATGTTCGGCCTGACGATTATTAACTGCTGCGTAAATCTGGTGGCTTCTACTTGCTCTTCCCATCGGGGCCTTTCCTTCTCTATGTAAAAATCATGATTGTAACTCTGGGCAATCACACTGGTAATGGGGTCCTCCACATCCCCAACAGGTAACATGAGATTGAACCCGCGCACTATTCCGTGACTATCTCTGAAATGAGTTCCTTCCCCTGGAACCCCTACCCCTACTAGCTGCTCCGTGAGATGGTCATGGACCTGCTTGCATCGTTGGTGATGAACGAGATGCTGCACTCACTGCCATTGAAATCCCTACAAATGTTGTCTTTGGTGCAACTCTGTTACCATATTGAGGTGGCCTTGAGCCCCCTACCCTGGGAAATGTCCTAGGGGCCTTCCCTACGAATCTAGGACGATGCGAAAAGGTCAGTCTCGTACCTCCGGTTAAGTTCATGTGTTCCTCCACATAATGCACATTTTCCACAGCTTCCGCTACTGAAGATGGTTTCCACATATGCACCATAGCCCTTATCTTAGGGTTCAACCCATAGACAAAGCATTTTTCCTGTCATTGGTCATTATCCATATATGAAACATACTTGACCAATTCCATAAACCTAATCTCATATTCTTCTACGGTCCTATTTCCATGTACTAGAGCATGAAATTCTCCTACCTGTTGTTCCTCATAGTAAGCTGGCAGATATTTCCTTCAGAACCTCTCCTCGAAAAGTTCCCAAGATACGGTGTCCGAGGTAAGATGTAGTTGTCTTTCCAGGTTGCCCCACCAGTTCAAGGTTCTATCTCTTAACTGAAAAATTGCTAACTTCTCCTTTGAGGTGGATGCATAGTCCCTTAAGGTAAAACACTTTATCATGCCTTCCAACCATGCTTCCGCGCATTCACTGGCACGACCCCTGACAAACTCTGGAAGTTTAATATTCCGCAATTCTCTAGTGATGTCTTCGGGTGGAGGTCCTCCCCCTAAATCCCTCGATGCTTCTAGATTAACCGCTTTAGATGGTAGGGGTTTCACTTCTATCCCTGCTGGTTGTTGCCCCTTTAAAGTCTCATTTATGGCGTCCAAAGAGCGTAGTATGAGAGATAATTCCGACGATGGTGGTGGCGACACTGGTGGTGTTGGCGGTGCCTACGACGATTCTCCTCTTCCTCGATTCCCTCGAGTCCTAACCATCCTGTATGATTTAACCTACATCAACCAAATTTGTCAGGGTGAGTTCAAGGACATTTCAAATTTGCGCAACTTAAACTAGAAAACAGGGTTAGGCGTAAGTTTCTTTTTACTTGTCTGTAAACAGACGTTACTCTCTTTAGGGGAGTGGCTAGGTTAGGGATAAAGCGTCTAAGCTTGATTTCTTTGCCTAAGAAAACTATTGACTCCTCTCGTCTCGTAGCTACGCTAGATTTGAACCATACTCGCCAATTTCTCTAACTTACCTGCCTAGTGCGCATGAAGCCCCCTCGCGCTTATCTTGTTCTAAGTCCTTAACCTTTTGCTAAAAACAATCTAATTAGTCGCTTTAACTAGTTTTAAATTTAAGCATGAATTATAAATTTTAAATATAATTAACATAATTTTAATTATAAATAAATTTAAAACTAGTTAATTAATTAAAACATAATAATATTGATCATGTTTCAATCATACAATAATTTAAATATAATTTAATTATAATTTGAATAAAATTTAATAATTTTAAATTTAAACTATTAATAACTTAAACTCCAATTTAACTATATGTAATTTAAATTATGTTCTACTTATTAAAAATTAAAATTTAACATTAAATTAAAATTTAATAGTTTAAATTCAACATTAAACTAAATTTAAAACATTGAAATTTTAACATTGAATTTAAATTAAAACCTTAACAATTTAACCAAAATAAAAAAAATAAAAATAAAACTAAATAAGAATAATAAATAAATAAAAACAATTTTAACATGGGTAGTGGGTCCTCGCATGAGGCCCACGTGCCCCTCCCTCACCACGCTCATTCCCAACCCTACACACCTTTCTAAACAAACCCTAAACTATCCTCAACCCAAACGCTCCCTCACTGTCGCCTATCTCACTATCCAAATGCGCCCTGGGCTTCTCCCTCTCTGCTACTGTGGCAGAGCTATGGTTATGGTTGGAGGCTCCTCCCTCGGTGGCTCGACGCTCAGCTCTTAGAGCTGGCTTGTATATACTACTTGCTATTGTTTTTGTATCGTGGGCTTGCACCTGTTGTTTTTTTTTTGTTTATTACTATTTTTTTTTGTTTTCTGAGTGTGCAGTGCGCGGCTCCTCGGTCATGGCTTTACGCTTCACTTGCAGTAGATTCAATGCTCTTCTCTTGTGGCTTGGTGCTTGGTCGATGGGTTGTGTATTGGATAGTTGACTTCTCTTCATAGAGAGCGTGAGCAGTTTGAGAGGCAGTAGGGATGGAACATACGACATATGAATACAAAAGAAGCTTAGGTAAGAGGCTCAGGTTCCCCAAGAGGAATATGCCCCCACTGTTTTCTCTCTCAGTAGACTGTATCCTATCTCATAATTTTAGCATTGTTAGAATCCAGCTTAAGGGATTCGGTTTTCTTGTACAAGCGAGGGTTTTAGAAGGGTTTTACGTGTTTGCAATGCACAAAAACGAGTGTTAAATCTCTGAAATTATCAATCATGGCTAACAAGCCTGGCACTATATCCACCTACATAGTCCCGGCTATATCAGAGAGGACAGAAAGTATCATGGTCTATGTATTTTTTAAATTCCTTTTACATGTGAAAATATTTTCTTTCCTTATAACGATACCCTTTTACATGTGAAAATATTTTATTTCCTTATAACAATACCTTTTTACATGTGAAAATATTTTATTTCCTTATAACGATTATTACGTGTGGACAAGAGTTCCTGGCATAGTTGCCTAATACGTTTAGGCCAAGTGATATCCTTAAACAAAATTATGCCACAGTGGTTGAAAGATAAAGTTTTGTCAAACAATGTGGAAATCATTTGACAAAAACAATTAATGGAAATCTGTACATATAGTTTGTAAATGTGTGCTTGGGCACGCCAGGAACACCAAGAGCCCAATCCTTACAAAATAGTTTCCATTATTTCTACAGAGTTGCGAGGAAAAGTTCTGTATTGTGCTCTCTCTCCCGTGGCTTTTATTCTACATCGGTAAAGCTGCTTCATTGAGCCCTTCTTTATTTCTTCTTAATCATGGAGGGTTTTTCCTTGGAAGATACAAGTGGCCTTCCGCTCACTTGTGCTAAGGGTTTCTTTACTTGGGATTTCTTCTCTATGATTTAATGATTTATAGAGTTGTTGTTGGGCCAGGTTCCTTTTTTTTTTGGGTAAAGTTAGTTTTTTTTTTTTTTTAAGGAGGATATGTAGGACAATTTCCAACTTATATATAAAAATAATTACTTAGAACATGAAAGATTGTATCCACAGTGATGGTCGCCAATTACTCGAATGCAGACTTGCCTTTATGAAGACCGGGGCAGTGAATGCAGTGGTAGGGTCTGCATATGTAGAATTCAGTAGCACAGAGGTCATCGTATCGGTATTTGGTCCAAGGGAAAGCAACAAGGCACAAATATATAGTGACATTGGAGGGTTAAATTGTAGTGTGAGCTTTGCAACATTTTCAACTCCCATTCGAGGAAAGCTTAGCCAGGGAACTGAACATAGGGAATACTCAACAATGTTGCATAAAGCCTTGGAGGGTGTTGTGATGTTAAATACATTTCCAAAAGCTACAGGTGATGTTTTTTCCCTAGTTCTTGAAGTTGGTTGTCTATTTCAATCTGATTTCTATTTTTTATATTTAAATCTAGTAGGTAAAAAAAAATTAAATCTAGTTTTGGGCAGAGCAGAATTTATATATATTTTTTTATTGTTTGTTACTTTCAATATGTATAAAATTATACTAATTTCAATTGGGCATATTGTTTATATATAGATCTGTAAAAAAAAATAAAAAAAATTGTGTTTTTGGCTTGCAGGTTAGGTGGAGCTGGAGCTTGGACCAGATTTATCTAATTAAGGGTTTTAGGGCCCCTGGACTGCTAAATTTATCTAATTTCTAGGTGTGTACCATTCCATTCCTAAGTTGGGTAGGTGGGTAGGTAGGCCCTTAAGGCTCCAGATTGTGAACTACAGCTCTGATACCATGTGTAGTAACCTAAAATTAACAAAGCCTAATAAAATTCATACAATTAAACATAAAATTTCTTTCAATGCATAAGTAATTCATTAATCATCGTATAAGAATATAATCTTCAGCAGAAAATTAAATTTATCCACATCATGAAATAAATTACATAATCATCACATAACTCAGCAAATTCAGAAATAAAAATACCTCTGCCTGATGCTAAATTCCCACTTATCTGGTTGTCCTCCCTGCTGCTTTGCTCAGCCTATTGCTTGACCAAACCCTGCCCAAACTGACTAACCACCCAGCCAGCTAGGACCAGCCTACCCGGCTCCCTATCTCTAGGATATTGTAAGGAATCCTGGCCCCCAAGCCCGAAACTCCTAGCAACCTCGTGCCCCCTGCAACTGTCCTCCCCAAACTTCAAACCAAAAAAATATCAATAACTAGCCAAATACAGTCCTCCTCTCCCAAAATTTCATAATCCTCTCCCGTAAGCCTCTACCCAGTCATATCCCCCTCATTCACCGACTCCCTACCCTCCATTAATTCCACCCACCTTATCCCTTCATTTATTACCTTATCCTTCCCTTTATTACCTTATCCCTCCACTTAATGCTTCATTTCCCCCCCACATACGTAAATTCTTATAATAAGTAAATTAAAGTTATTAAGCCCCTTTAATTCATTACTCATACCTTTAATGAGTCAATTAATTAATTAATTAATCAATTAACAGATATAAACAATTAATTAATTAAATATATTTAAGAAATAATCTTTGTTTAACTAAAACATATTAGGACAATTAATTATCTAATTAATTATACTTAATAAACCCTATGAAACTATTTAACCAGGGTTGTTACACAAGTACAACCAGCTCCTAAGGAACCAAATATGATTGATACAATGGGGAAAAGACCAAGGTAACCACCTATTCAATGTTTGGGTTGTAGGGGAGATCATATGTACATAGATTTCCCTCACAGAAGTGAAAAATGGAGGATTGTTCACAAGGTAAATTAATATGAAACAATGAAGGATATAGACATAAATGTACCTAGGATTTACGCAGCTCTGGATAACAAGAAAGATAAGTTCCAATCACATATGATTGGAGTGGAAGGTAAGATCAACAACCAACTCATTACTATTTTAATTGATTAAGGAGATAGTCATAGTTATCTAGATCCTAAGATGATGGAAATATTTCAATTTCCAAGGAGAAACCTTGGAAAACCTTGGTTGGAGTAGCTAGCTACATGACCTAAAAGGAATATTAATGAGATGGTTAGGGAATTCCCAGACGTGAATGGATTAAGCACAAGGGAATATTTGAATATCATACCTTTGGGCTCATATGATTGCCTAATCGCTATGGATTGGTTAGACCAATATCATATTGTTATAGACTGTTATAATAAGGTGTTTACCTTCTTGTATGAATAAGGGAACCTGAGGACAGTTCAAGGTATTCTAAGAGAAGTAACCATCAGAGAAGTTTCATCCTTCTAGCTGAAGAAAAAAATCAGGAAATGATGTCCAGTATTTGCAGCACATATGGAGGAGACACCTAAGGATAAACTGCCAAGTATTGAATATTATTCAGTCCTAAAAAAGTTTGAGGATGCATTTAAAGAAATATCAGGATTTCCACCCAAGAGAGATATTGATTTCTCCATAAATTTGATGCTTGGAGTAGCCCCAGTATCTGAGACTCCTTATAGGATGAGTACAATAGAGTTTAAGGAGTTGAAAATGCAGTTGGAGGAACTTCTAAAGAAGGGGTATATACTCCCAAGTGTGTCACTTTGGGGTGCCCCAATATTATTTGTGAAGAAAAATTACGGAACCTTGAGGCTTTTCATTGACTTCAGACAGTTGAACAAGGTAACTATGAAGAACAAGTATCCTTTTCCAAGGATAGATGATCTCTTTGATCAACTGAAAGATGCTAAGGTATTCTCTAAGATTGATCCCATCTCAAGTTATCACCAGGTAAGAATTAAGGAATAAGACATTAGCAAGACTACCTTCAGAACAAGGTATGGCCATTATGATTTCCTAGTGGTTCCATTTGGGTTATCAAATGCATCAACTACATTCATGTGTTTAATGAATGGTATTTTTAGAGAATACTTGGATACATTTGTCATTGTATTTTTGGATGACATACTTATTTACTCAAAATCTTAAGAAGAACATGAGCAACACTTGAGGATGGTGCTACAAGTATTGAGAGAACATCATCTATTTTCAAAGTTGATCAAGTGATCATTCTACCAGAGGCAGATACATTACTTGGGGAATATTAGTTTAGAGAAAGGGATAGCAATGGACCCAGAGAAGATAAAATTCATTGAAGGGTGGCCAAAACCAAGGAATGTATCTAAGGTGAGATCTTTTATGGGAATTGCAAGTTACTACAGAAAATTTATTAAAGGAATCTCAAATATTGCACACCCATTCACTTCCTTGCAAAAGAAGGGTGTGAAGTTTGAGTGGACATCAGATTGTGAAATAAGTTTCCAACACTTGAAGTATTTGTTGACTAGTGCTCCGATATTGAGGATTGTTGATCCAAATGAAGACTTAATTGTATGCATAGATGCATGTAAAGAAGGAATTGGTGGATTTCTTAGTTAGAATGGACATGTGGTGTGCTACGAATCAAGAAAATTAATGGAACGTGAAATACATTATGCTACTCATGATTTGGAATTGGAAGCCATAGTGCATGCCTTGAAAATGTGGAGGCACTACCTTATGGGAAAAAGATTTGAGTTGAGGAAAAACCATAGTGGTTTCAAATATTTATTTGGACAACCAACTTTAAATTTCAAGGAAAGAAGGTGGTCAAAATTCCTCAGTGAGTATGACTTTGATATAAATCATATCAAGGGTAAAGAGAGAAAGGTGGTTGATGCACTCAGCATGAGAGTGCATGAGATGTATGTTACAACGATTATCATGTACAGATTAGATTTGAAAGAAAAAAATTTGGAGTCTACAAAATCAGATCTATAGTACATGTAAATAAAGACAAAATTATAGCGAGGTATTTTGTAGTAGAAAATTGAGAATTTTGAGTTAAAAGAGGATGAAATTATTCTGTACAGAGGAAAAATTTATGTGCCAAATTCTTAGGAATTGAAAAATATGATATAAAAATAAATGCATAATGTTCCTTATGCTAGACACCCAAGTTACCAAAAGACTATTACAATTGTCAAGAGACAATATTATTGGCTAGGTATGAAGAAAGAAGTGGATGATTGTATTACTAGGTGTTTGGAATTCCAAAAGGTTTGGAATTCCAAAAGGTCAAGACTGAGCATAGCTACAACCATTACCCATTCCTGAGTGGAAATGGGAAGTTCTAATAATGTATTTCGTCACCAAGCTTCCCAGAACAACCAAGTATCATGATTCCATCATGGTGGTGGTGGATAAGCTTACTAAAGTTGCCCACTTTATTCCAGTAAATCTCACCCACAAGGAAGCCAACATTGTTGATATTTGTATGAGAGAAATTGCTCGACTACATAGTATACCCAAGAAAATTGTGTCTGACAGAGATCCAAAATTTACATCAAATTTTTGGAAAGGATTACTCAAAGGATTTGGGACCAATCTGAACTTTAGCACAACCTATCATCCATAGTCATATGGGAAAACATAAAGGGCGAATCAAGTGATTGAAGATATGTTGAGGATGTATGTGATGGATAAACCATCCAAATGGGAGGATTATTTTCATTTGGTGGAGTTTGCTTATAAAAATGGGTATCAAGCATCTCTAAATATTATCCCATTTGAGGCACTTTATGGAAGAAAGTGAAACACACCAGTGAGATGGGAAAACCCAACAGATAGAGTAGTGGTTGGTCTAGAATTACTCAGGGAAATGGAAGAGAAGATGGTGAGAAAAAAACAAAATTTAAAGGTTTCCCAAGACAAGTAGAAAAGATATGTTGATAAGGGAAGAAATCACAAAGAGCTCAAAGTGGGTGACCCAGTGTTTTTAAAATTAAAGGCCAAGAGAAGTTCCCTAAAGTTGGGAAATTGTTCAAAATTGGCAGCTCGTTATTCTGGGTCATTTGAAATCCTAGAGAGGATTGATCCTGTAGAATATATGCTTGCCTTACCTATATAAATGTGTATTCATAATGTATTCCATGTATCATTGCTTAAAAATTATGTACCTGATGCTAATCATGTCATTGATTTGAATGTGATTTAGGTGGAGGAAGAAGGAGACTTCCAAGTTCATCAAGTATGCGTATTGGATCGGAAAGTCAAGCTTCTCTTGAATTGATAAATAGGACTAGTAAAGGTCCAATGGACCTGTTACGGTCTTGAGAATGCAACTTGGGAACATGAGGATTCTAGGCAGACAAAGCATCCACATCTATTTGAGGACTTTTGAACTTTTTAATGTATATGTGTATCTACTGCACTTAGGAAAATGCATAAATAAGGGGGAGAGGAATGTAATACCCCTAGGCCAAACCCCATTATAAATATAAATGTAATTGTACATATAGGTTGGAGATAGGATACTTTGGGCCAGATTGCCTTTGTATGCATGTATTTTGAGGCCAGAGTGCATGTATGCTATATTTGTCTAGTGAGCCAGAAGATGAAAGGCGAGTGAGCATATTTTTGTAAAATGCAATCACACTTAGTTTTAATGAAAACACATCATTGTTGTCGACCAACCATGTAAAAGAGTATGGGGGGATAAAATCCACTATAATGGGAAAGTGGGGCTAATAGTTTGGGGAAAAGGGGCTAATCTAGGGGGCTTAATCCCAATGGAATATTTTATTAATATTCCCAAAAATGTATAAAGTATAAAGTATGGATACTTAAATACATCCTAAGTCCTTATGTTGAGAAACGTATCACCTTGTTAGAGAATCCATGTGGACCAATCTAGTTCCTGACATGACAAGTGTTAACTTGGGAGCATGCAAATATAATTGGGGGAATTAAGTTCATTTGACCATCTTCCCATTATCATTCGCATCTCACTACCTCCATGCTATGGTCATTTGTACCTTCATGATACTAGTACTTGTACAAGTACCTATACTAGTACCATGGTTAGATTTGGAGTTGGAATAAATAAATGGGTTGTCATGCCCATAGGACATTGAATAAGTAGGTTGTTAGGCCTGTGAGAATTCTCTCCAGGTGAGAGAAATATTGGAAATTGATTTCCCAAGGTGCCAAACTACAACTATAAGGATGTGATACTTCATGTCTATCATGTTGTTGAAGCCCCAAAAGGGGAGTGGGGTAGTTGAAAGACTGTTGAACAGATAAGGGGCACACTTCCTGGGGTGGGAAATGCATGTGGGGAATGAGAGACTATAGGTTGTTAGTTTGAGTTGGAATCTGTGTCTAAGTTTATATGTTGTTAAAGAGACCTTAGCTTGGTTAGAAATCCTTTACCCAGGTGGACGTTTAGCCCCAATTCGGGGGTGACCCAATGCTGAGAGTTTATGAATGGTGTGGTCTAATGTTGGGAGGAACGTGGAAGGTCTGTACACTGTTGGTGTTCTTTTTACTAAAGATAAGTGTCTATTGTCTGTTAATTTATGTGTTATGTTAATATGTATTCATTTATTCTTATGGGTTTTCCAATATTTTGTATTTGTATATAGTTGTTATTATTCTGCACTAATCTGTGCACTTGTAAAGAAATTTAGATAATCAAAAGTCATTAAAGTTCAAAATTTTTGTGTGGCATTGCCCAACAGGGGTTTGGGGATGCTATGATATCAACCTTGACTTGGAGCCTAGTGAAGCATGGAAATTTTGTAGCATATTCTTGGCAGGAGGTACCTACAAGTGATGTTGAGAGAGGGGTTGGTATTTCAATCCCTACAATAGAGTGAAGCCAAGAGAGAGAACATGGATAAAATAGGCATTCACTCAAGATGCGGGAAGACATGCTATGGGTTGACAGAGTGATCTAGAATTTATGAGAAGAATGAAATGAACACATATTATTATTATTTTTAACACAAAGACACCATGAACAATAACATAGATACAGTAAAACTAGATTCTATTCAATAAAGAAATATGTTGAAACTATAAAATGCAGACTGAAACCAAGCTTGCTAGAATGGTGGCGGATTATATCTAAGAAGAGATGTGAAGGTTCCGCTCATTCGCAAGAATATGGTTAAAATGAGGCTCTGAAATAATTTTTACAATAAACATGAATGCCAAAACCCTAGACATCCAAAAACCTAACCCTAAGAGATGAAGCGCCAAAAGTCATGTGGGCCTCATTGGGGTAAGATGGTACATCAACTTCCCGGGGTCATTAATTTTGCATACGAGCTTCGTTTTAGGTGCATGATAGCCCATTAGAAAGGTATATACAAGGACTACACATTGTGCTGTCAAAATATGACTTTGTCTATAGTTTGACTGTGGAGAGCCCTAAAAATGTTCTTTAGAGCCTCAAAACGGACACGGAAGTTTAGGACCCAAAAATTAGGAAAAAACTGCAAAGATGAGCTAGTTGGAATAGGTGGGTGGCCACCGATATCCACCTCGATAAATCTTCCTCCCTTAGGAATCAATACTCTCCATTGCGTTGAGTTCCCCCATCAGATGAGGAAATTCATGCTGAATTTGGCCTCGGGTGAGCCACTTTCCTTGGTGCAGGAGCTTCCCTGCTTTGACAACCCGATAAAGATGGATCCTCTGTTGACGAGTTCCCTTGACCTGTGGGTCCACTATATGATCATTGGATGCTTGTTCCATGAATTTAGGGTTGAGCTCTATTGGTGTTAATTTTTCTTCTATCTTTGTGGTGTCCAATAATGGTGGAAAATATGGCCGAAGGAGATCCACATTTAAAATCAGGTGAAAGCCAAGGAAGGGGGAAATGTTGAGCTCAAAATCATTGTCACCCATAACCTTGGTGATGGTGTAAGGTACATAGTGGGTTGGACAAAGCTTCTAATGGGGCATTGTAAGGTGTTCTTTCTACAAGTGCAACCAAACTTTGTCTCCCACCTGAAACTTGTGTGGCTCCCGGTGTTGATCATGGAACTTCTTGTACTTGGCATTGGACTTATGCAAAATATCCTAAACCTATTGGTGGATGTGTTGGATCCTCTCAATGAACCGGGTGGCTTTGTCAGCTTTGGTTGGAGCATGGGATGAGTCTACCTGGGTGGCCGCAAGGGGAAGTGAAACATCCATGGGACCTAATGGTTGAAATGTCAACCCCACCTGAAATGGGATGTGATTGATTGAGCTATATATGGCTTTGTTGTAGCTGTGATGAAAATAGGGAAGACTCTCATCCCATGTGCGAGGGTTCTTGGAATTGTACATGTGAAGGATATGCACAATCATCCAATTGACAACCTTGGTTTGGTCATCTGTCTTGGGGTGGAAGGTAGTGAATTTGGTGATCTTGGTGTCCAACAATGACTAGAGGCTTGACCAAAATGTGCTAAGTAACTAACTATTTCAATCCCAGATAAGGTTTTGTGGTATCGCAAAATGTACCCACACTTGTTCAAATAAGATCTTGGTAGTGGCCTCCACTATGATTCTATTCTTGCAGGCATCGACATCTTGGGAAAGTGATCAACAACCATAAAAACACAATCATTTCCTTGTTGGACGGAAGGCCGAACATGTAGTCGATTGAGATGGATTCCCAGGGCCTGTTAGGAGTAGGAAGAGGGGTGTAAAGGCCTAGATTCTTATTGGTTGGTTTGGAAATAGTGCAGGAAATGTTGGCACATGGGAATACCCAGGGTTCAATGCTTCAACAATGCATCAACAAAACCCTAACTACCGGCCCTTTCGGCAACACTTGGGAAGCAGATGAAGTCTCACCTGAGGAAGAGGTAGGGGTGGTTGCAGGACTCAAATGTCTGCAACCTAGCTGGGACACAGATATGTGATTATACCACTTAACAAAACAATTAGAATTTAACATTCATCAGTAATTAACCCTTATTCACATCGCATATCCAAACCCTAATTACAGAACAACACAATATTCTACCAGATCTAACACATCTAAGAACTTAGCATATGGAAAAAGATCAGATCTAGAATTCATTGACATCATTTAAGAACTAAGATATCATACTAGATTTATCTAAACATTAATTACTACTCTTAAGCTTAAATTACATACACAAGACAATAACCAAAATGCACAAAGCAACCATAACACGGGATATACGTGGTTCACCCCATTGTGGGGCTATGTCCACCAACTCTTCTCTTCTTTATTATCTTCTCTCAATCTTCTATAAGCACAGAGCCTCAGAACCCACTCTGCATAGGACAGGAGATCTGCATGCACCTCGTCATATCCTCCTTCCCCGAGAAAGGTTTTATCACAAAGCCTTCTTACAATCACTTGCACTTAGCTCTGCAAGTTTTAACACATAGCATGCACAAAGCCCTTTCAATCACATAGATAAAACTCTAGCACTCAACATATTCTCCTCATTACCTTTATCACACCCCCCCATTTACTTACATAGCCTAAATTCCTATTTATACATTACAAAATGGGCCTAAACCTGGGTAAACCCATGGCCAACATCCCATACCCGTTACATAAACCCTAATCCCAAAAATTTCCCTAAAAAGGGGTCGAGATCTCACGATCTCTGCTTCGACTTGCGCTTCACCTTCGACCAGCCTGTCGAAATCCCAAAATAGGTCAAACATGACCAAGAATATCCAAAACTTTTTTAAGGGCCAATAGGCCCCCAACACTCACCTGTGACTTGTCCCGAGTCACTCTGGTTTGGGAAAATCTACCTCAAAAGCCTCGAGCTTGACTTGATCTACTTCAACCTGTTGCTGCACCAAGGCCTCGTATTCGACGAACTCTTGAATAACTATCTTGTTCACAGGTCCCTCTAAGAATTTCTCTACCGAAGTGACTACTTATTCTAGCTCTTCTCCTCAGCCTTCAATCTCCTCAAAAAGTAAGCAAGCTGCATCCTGGACTGGTTGGATATTTTGAGTCACTTCCATGACTTTTCTTTGTATGGCATGGACTTGTTGTTGAGCCATGCACTGTTCTTGGGATATTTTCATCCTCTCAACTGCTGACAAGATTTTTAACTGTGCTTGTACTGTTGTTTCTTGTTTCTTCGCTTCTTGGAGATGCGACTCCAGTGTCTTTAGTTAATGGTCCTCGATAAGGTTCTCATAAGTTTGTGCACTATGATTGCTTAGTTGTTTACATTATATGGATAATTATTTGATCCTTTCAACTACGCTCCAGGCAGTTTCTTCTCTCTGGTCTCGCACTTCCTGCGGAGTGCTTGGCACTGTTTGTAGCTCTAGTTCTACGACCCTCTATTGAAGTTGTTGAATGGATTATGAAAGATTCACCACTTGACTCTCCACTGGGTCTTCCTCCATTTGATCCAAGCCTTTCATAGAGCAAAGTGCTCTGTTTAATTATTCTTTAACTCTGACCTGCTCCACGAGAAACTATTTTTTCTCCTAATGTATTTGTACTTTATTTTCTTCGAACTTGGTTTGGAGGTTGTCCTTCTCCTGCTATGCAACTTGGTGTTACTATATGATTTCCTCTTATGCTTACTTTAGAGCCACTGTGGCCTATTATTTCTCTTCCTGCACGCAAAGAAGGTGAGCTTCGATTGTGTCATCTATTCTACAGAGTTGGGCAACTCATCTCCCAACTCTGGTTCTTCTAGTGGTGGGGGTGTAGTGGGCACTACGCGGCTGGAGTGAAAGGCTTGTTGTACACCTCTTAGCTCCATCTCAATTATATCATACATGGTTTCTTGTTTGGATTCACTTCTCTGCAAAATATCTTCCGAGGCATCGGATATAGCTGCGATAATGAAGTCTAAGTCATCGACCATGAGCACAATCTACAGCTTCAACTTACTTTCTTTGGAATTCTTCTGCGATGTAGGTTTCACACGGGAAACCTTTATTTTATTAGGTATCTTTGCCTCTTAAAAGGGATTCCTAGGCGGTGTTACTTTGAATTTCTTTTTCTTATATTCTTCCTCTTCTTTCTCTTCTTTGTCCACTTCATTGTCTCCTCCTCCACTAGGTGAATCTGATGCAGTCTCTTCTGATATGTTGTGTATTTCTTATACATCTTCCTTATTTTTCTTCCTGTTGCTGTTAGTTGCATCATACTCTTCACGAGTAACCACAGGACTTCCAATAAGGTTGGGGTCATAAATTTCTGCCTGGTCGACTGATATAAGGAACTCTGTAGGCAATTCCTTAGTGATTTCTTCCAGGTCCTCCTCTGTGAGCTTGTAGTAGGACTGAATCTCTTCTTTACTTTCGTCTATGCATGCAGTAATATAAATATAATGCCTATGTTCTTGGAACTTTATAAGGGGCCTAAACCTGTCCAGGGTGTTCAATGTCATACGAGGGAAAGACTCAATAGCCCTCTTTAGTTGAAGGTAGTAGGTATGGAATATTGAATTCAACTTCCATTGTTTCCTCATATCACTCGAATACCAGAGCGTGGTGAACTTCACAGCTAATGGATCGAACGGCTCAATGTCAGGAAAGGTCACACCTTCCAGCATCACCCAAGTAGTGAATGCGATGAGGATGAAAATCTAGCTAAAATGGAACTCATAGCCCTGATCCTAAGCTTCGCGACAATCCAGTTCTAATTGATTGACTAGATAACTGGACAATTTCATCTATAGTCCTTCCACATATTTTCCTGCAAGGTCAACGAAAAACCTTGTGACCTATGTGGGTATTTTATTTCGGACTAACTTACCAGTAATCAATTGGAAAGCAAGGAAGACTGCACCATTTTGAATGGAGGATACCTTGTAGCCTCGTGTCCCTTTCTCTACATATTCGTAGGTGTCTTTGATATTTTGTGCTAGGGCGCGGTCTGAAGCCTTCCCTGGATAAAATTCTTGCAAGTCTGGTCCCTACATGCTCAATCCAGTGATCCTATGGATCAGCACCGGATAGACAGTGATGCATCTGTCTAACCATAGATATCCGCCATGGAAGCATGATAGCAGGAGCATAAGGCATGCGTTAACCTCCTGGTGTCTTCCAAAATGTGGTATCTTCATCACGTTAAATACAATGTACCTTGCGATGTCCATATTCCATGGTTGGGGGACGATATTTGAATTCTTCCCCTTGGTCTTGGTCAAATATTTGTGAGGTGTGGGCATGTCATAGCTCTTGCGGTCTCCTAGGTTATAGTCACTGATCTTCAAGGTTGGAATCCTTTCCAACTATGGTTTGTTTACTTGTATTCCCTTTGGGAGGTATGCAGTGATGACTGTGTAGTCGATGTCCCTCAGGACACTATCATGACTCACCACATTGGCCAAGGGTGGGATGTAGTTAGGTAAGATGGATGGAATTATCTTTGCATTCACCAAGTCATCACGATGCTTGGTTCTTTTCTAGGTCATATCTCGGGATTGTCTAGATCCACGAGTATTCAATGAGGAGGCTTGCACTCCTCACATCAAAGAGGCTTGGATTCCTACAGACATCACCTTCTCGGTCATGAGGTCTATTAGAATCTCCTCGAGGACTCTTTCTGTTGTGCTAATTTCGTCCGACATTCACACTCGAGATCTGATATCTCAGGTCAGTGAAAAATACTCAATGTAATAGAATGGATGGTGAGGTCTCAATGATCATTGTGCGAAATCAACTAGTTCTCTGCGGGCTCGGACAATCACAATTGGCAAAAAGTGTTCTCGGTGCAACGCTTGACGGGATAAATAGAGATTGTCGTAACTATTTATTTCAATGGGTTGCAAAGCCTTATTCAATGAAAATCCATCCTTTATGGCGTGGTCCCAATGGTCCAATGGAGAAATTTCGGGCCATAACTGTTTTCTGAATTGTCTGGTAGAGTCGATCGAATGGTCATATTGCCTCGAACAGTCATATTTTTCTGCCATGGAGAAGTGCCATTTTGTGTTGTACTAATATTCCGACAAAGTTCAAATTCTGGAAACCTTCCTTCTGTGAAGTTCTTTCTAGAGCTTCTTGTAATTTTTCAAACTTTTCCCTCTTCTTACTAAGATTTCTAGCCTTCTTTCCTGTGATCTGACTTACTGGGTTCCTCTTCCCATTATCATTCTTATCTCCTCTTGGTATGATAGCTTTGCACTATGGAGGGTCTTTCAT
This sequence comes from Picea engelmannii, assembly GCA_009831015.1. Lineage (NCBI taxonomy): Eukaryota > Viridiplantae > Streptophyta > Pinopsida > Pinales > Pinaceae > Picea > Picea engelmannii. Next base: position 222,607 of record ML791896.1, read on the forward strand.
AGGGTTTGAGGGTAATACTTGTTCTCTTTCTGGGATAGGTTCTCTACTCTCTTGTACAGACACGTGTCTCCAGTATTCCTGTGTCCTTTCAACTTTGACATACATATCTTTGGTCTTTAGTAGCTTCGACTGGTTCTCTTGTTCTTCCAGTAAGTGCGTTATTATTCTAGCCATGAAATCTCTTAGTTCTTGATTTTTCTGTTCTAGGGCTTCCTCTTCTTGTTTCCTTCGCATCTGATCTTTCTCAATCCAGGTTTTTCCTAGCAAAATAGCAAATGGGACATTGTTCTCAATAAACTTCATGATATCAAATTATTCTTCTGTCGAACTTCCATAAGAACTCATAGATGTCTGGGTAAGTATTCCACATAGGTTTATCATCTTTCCTCTAAATAATCCTATTCCTCCTAATGAAGGAACCATAGCAGGATTTCCCAAAATTTCCCAAGTTCTTTCTGTCATGATATTCACCCGTGTTTCCTCATCCAGAACACAGTCTATGTTGAAGTCTCCTATTCTTGTTTCTATGTACTCTTTCTCTTTCAAGACCTCTGATAAGTTGATATCTTTGTTATCATTCAAGGTTTCTTTCATCTGTAGTAATATAGTCTCTGATTATTTATGGGGTTCTATCATATCCCTAGTTTCTTGGCCTATCCCATAGTTTTCTTGTTTCATATTCATCTTTTCAACTTTAGCAATCATTCTAGGACAATCCAAAGCTTCATGGTCCATAGCTTTACAACAAAGACAACTAGGTCTTCTACCAGGGAATTCCTTATCAAGATGTCTCGGTCTTCTGCAACTGTAACAAAGAGTTAATTCTCTCTTTCTCCAAATGATCCCCAACATTTCATGTACTGCACACTGGGATCACAGTAACTAACCTGCAGATTTTTTTTTCTAGGATCCTGCATCCATTTGTTAGTCCAAACATTATTTCTATGCATAGGGATAACATACATTTCATTATTTCTATCAGATCTATTCATATCAAATCTTCTTTCTTCTAATTGTGCCCTAGTTTCCATATTAGGACAAAATTTATCAAGCATACATAGATCCATTCTTTCAAAACAAAAATTTTCACTTATCTTACCTTTCTTAGAGCACAAAGCTTCAATATCTTACCTCTTTTCTTCATATCAGACTTCTCTTCTCAGGACAAGTCTTCACAAGTCAATATTTCACATTAAATCATAGATCTACGCACAGAGCTTCTGTTATTTAGTTCCCAACAATCACAGTTTCAAGTCCCAGCAACAAAACCATTTTTTGGCACAGGGGTAGACCCAGGGTTAAACACTTCAACAATGCACCAACAAAACCCTAACTAATGATCCTTTTGAAAACACATGAAAAGTAGATGAAGTCTCACCCGAGGTAGAGGCAGGGGTGGTTGCAGGACTCAAATGTTTGCAAACCAGCTGGGACACAGATCTATGATTATACCACTTAACAAAGTAGTTAGTAGTTAACATTGATCAGTAATTAACCCTTATTCACATCACATATCCAAACCCTAATTACATAACAATGTAGTATTCTACCATATCTAACGCATCTAAGCACTTAGGATATGGAAAATGATCAGATCTAGCATTCATTCACATCATTTGATCACTAAGCTATCATACTATATTCATCTAAACATTCATTACTTCTCCTAAGATTAAATTACATACACAATACAATAACCAGAATGCACAGAGAAACCATAACATAGGATATACGTGGTTCACCGTAGTGTGGGGCTACGTCCACCAACTCTTCTCTTCTTTATTATCTTCTCTCAATATTCTACAAGCACATAGCCTCAGAACCCACTAGGACAAGAGATATGCACACACCTTGCCAGATCCTCCTTCCCTGAGATAGGTTTTAGCACAAAACCTTCTTACAATCACTTGCACATAGCTCTGGAAGTCTTAAACACATAGCATGCACAAAGCCTTTTCAATCACATAGATAGAACTCTAGCACTCAGAATATTCTCCTCATTACCTTTAGCACACCCCCCCTTTACTTACATCACCTAGTTTCCTATTTGTACATTAAAAAATGGGCCTAAACATGGGTAAACCCATGCTCTGACATCCCCTACCTGTTACATAAACCCTAATCCCAAAAACTTCCCTAAAAATGGGTCGAGATCTGATGATCTCTACTTCAACTTGTGCTCTACCTTTGACCAACTTGTCGAGGTCCCAAAAGAGGTCAAACATGACCAAGAATATCCAAAACTTGGTCAAGGGCTAACAGGTAGTGAGAGACCTGATATACTTGTTAACATCCTGTCAAAGTTTTGGCCAATAGAAATGTTGTTACAACATTGCCATTGTCTTTTATACATTGAAGTGTCCTTCCACCTGAATGTAGTGGGATTCCCAAATCAACTTTGCTTGCTCACTTGATGGCACGTAAATATGTCACAAATGGCACAACAATCCATCATGAAGATCAAAATTATAGGCAACTATGTTTGCGCCCAACATTTGGTAGGTGATTGCGAAGTCAAGATCTTTCTGATAGCATTGGGGCCATCCAGAGGTTTTGTGGCCGCAAGAGTCTAGCACCATGGTGAGTGTCATGATTGGAGGTCGATTGAGGCAATCAACGACATGTTTGGTACTTCATGTCTTGTACTTGATGTTGAGGTGGAATTGCTGCAAGTATATGGACCACTTTTGATGGAGATCATTCTGCAATTTTCTTTGTGTCTGCATGAACTGCAATGACTTATGATTAGTGTGGATGATTGTCTCCATCCCAGGAATGTAATTCCTATATTGGTGGCAGGATTTCACAATGGAGTACATTTCTTTGTCATAAGTACGGTACTTATTAATGACATATGATAGTGTCTCTCTATGATAGTCCATGGGGTGGTCACGCTGAGTGATAATTATACCCATGGCATAATCAGAAGCATCTGTCTCGATATCAAAGGGATGTTGCAGGTTGGGTAATGAAATAATTGGGGTTGATAACAAGCACCGCTTCAAATCATCAAATTATTGTTGTTGGGATGGGAACCACACAAAATTTTCCTTACCTCCACCCCTGCTTACTTGGTTGAGGGCCCATTCAATATGGGAGACTCCCAACATGAGCCTGCGATAGAAATTGGCAAGGCCTAAGAAGCTCAATGAGCGTGGTTGGGGTTTTCCAGTCACGGATGACCTAGATATTGGCTAGATCCACATGCACACCATGCTCATCAACAATGTAGCCTAGGTAATGGACCCTGCCCATACCAAAGGAGAATTTTTCCAGGTTAGCATATTGCTTGTGCTATCGCAAAGTGTGAAAAACTTGGTGAATATGCTACAAGTGTTCTACCCAAGTCTTGTTGTATATGAGGATGTCATCCATATACACCACTACAAAATAATTGGTGAAAGGCCACATGGTATCATCCATCATCCTCTTGAAATTTGTTGGGGTATTTTTCAAACCAAAGGGCATGACCAACCATTCAAAAATACCTTCTTTTGACTTGAAGGCAGTCTTCCATACATCTATTTTCTCTATTGGGACCTGATGGTATCCAGACTTGAAATCACTCTTACTGAAGTATTCTTCCCCCTTGAGTTGATCAAGGAGATTGTCAATTTCTGGAATTGGGTATCGATTCATAATTGTGATTTTGTTTAGGGCCCGATAATCAATGCAAAGTCTCCTTGTCCTATCTTTCTTCTGCACAAGCATGATTGGGCTTCCACAAGGTTATGATTTGGGTTGGATGTGCCCCTTTTGGAGAATTTCTTAGACCTGATGCTTGATCTCCTCATTTTGTAACAGAGATCAGCGATAGATTAGCCCATTGGGTAGCAGTGAGTCAGGGGTTAGATTGCTGGAATGCTTGACCTGACAATGCAGAGGTGCCCCAATAGGTGAGGAGAACATGTCTTTGTATTATTCCATGACCTTATCCACTTCGACGTGGAGAGTTCGACTACGTAGGCCATGGATGTGGCTGCAATGTTTCGCTTACTCTGAGAGCGAATCACAAAGAATACAAACTTCCCTATTTGAGGGATGACCTTTCTGCATTTCTTGGCAAAGATCAATGAAATGGAACTAGTTGGGACTACCTCAGGTATCCTTTACAATTTCCTTTTCAAAGTAATAATAACATTGGGAGGCCTAGACTCATATACAACATGATGTTTCCATAAATACGGTTGGTCGAAAAGATAATCAAAAAATTTAATGGGAGCAACATCACACAATACCTCATCTTTGAAGGGCTTGATTTCGTAAGACAAGTGGGATTGTTGGCTAACGCTAAGATCACTTCCTTGGCGGAGCCATCTAATGGTGTAGGGATGCGGGTGTGGCATTGTCAGCAAGTCTAGTTGCTTGATGATCTCTGCTGAAATGAGGTTCTTCTGGCTACTTCTATCAATGATGAAGTGCATTAGAGTGCCTTTCACCCACATATGTGAATGAAAGAGGCGCTCACCTTCCTATGGCTCATCAATTTCACCAGGATGAATCTTGGTGGTAGAAACGATGGCACTGGGTTCCACATAAATGATTCATCTCCCCTTTTTTGGTTCCGAATCAGAGTCAAAACCCACATATGATGTAGAGGCTTTCACCTTATCCCCCAATGATTGATTTGAGAGGCAATCAATAGTGTTATGCCAAGGGCTCTTATGGAAGTCACACCACTTCCTGGTATATTTCTTTGTCTTTCTATTGTCCTTATTTGTTTGTGGCTTATACTAGTTGTCATGAGGTTGTCCATATTTCATATACCCTTTGTTCTATGGTTTGGGGCTTCCCATGCCTTGCTTCTACTATGAGGGATTCCCAGACCCAATATTTTGCATCTTTTGTTTAATATTCTTCTCGATTTTGACACCATATTGATAATTCATGCCCAAGGATGAGATGTCTAGAAACTCCATTTCTTCCTAGATGTATATATGCATACCATCGCAGTACTTGAGCACCAGATTTCACTCAGAATATTTGATACCCATCTTGGTGTGCAAGATATGGAATATATTTGTGAACTCTAGCACTGCTTGGTTCCTTTCCTGTCGCAGTGTGGTCCATTTTGTATACAGGTTGTCATAACTTCCAAAAGGGTAGTATTGTTCCTTAATAGGATCCCTTAAGGAATCCTAGGTGAGTGCAACTCTAAATAATGAGGGTTTCTCTATTTTCTTTTTCTCACAGAAAGTTTCCCACCAATATTTTACATGGGGGATGGCTTTGAGGAGTGCAAAAGTAATATTTTCTCTACTCAAAAAGTTATGGAGAGAAAAATACCCTTCTAGCAGATTCAACCATTTTTCTACAGCATTTGTTTCTATATGATCGTAAAATATAATAATATAAAATATGATATGTACCTTGAATGAGGCGATGCCTCCTCTCAAGGAAGATGCATAGCATGTTGGTATTCATTGAAGGATTTGCGCAAAATTATCCATCATCTCATTCCTCTGTTGTGCAAGGGATTCCTCAAGAAACAGTTTGAAAGGATATCTTGTCTCGTCGTATTTATTTTCTCCCACCATGGAAGGTCGTTTGGGCGTGTGAGAGATATTTTCATCAAGAAAAACAAGCTCGAGACCCAACTCTTTATACCTTGACCTCCTTGGGGACATGCACTAAGAATGACAAGAAGCATACTCCTCTGATACCACTGATCCATATTTTATGAGAATAATGAAATGAACAAATATTATTATTATTATTATTAACACGGAGATACCATGAACAATAACATATATATAGTAAAACTGGCTTCTATTCAATAAAGAAATATGTTGAAAGTATAAAATGCCGACTGAAAACAAGCTTGATAGAATGGTGGCGGCTTATCTCTGAGAAGAGATGTGACAATTTTACTCATTCACAATAAGATGGTTACAATGAGGCTATGAAATCTTTTTTACAATAAACATGAATTCCAAAACCCTATACATCCAAAAACCTAGCCCTAGGAGATGAAGTGCGGAAATTGATGTGGGCCCCATTGGGGTAAGTTGGTACATCAACTTCTCGAGGTCGTAACTTTTGCATATGATCTTCGTTTTAGGTGAACGATAGCCCATTGGAAATGTCTATTTGAGGAATACACATTATGCAAAAAAAATATAACTCCATCTACAATTTGATTGTGGCTAGCCCTAAAAGTGGTGTTTAGGGCCTTAAAGCGACTTTAGAAGTTCAAGACCCAAAAACTAGGAAAAAAACTGCCAAAATGAAAAAAWTCAAAGAYAAGCTAGTTGGAATAGGTSGGTGGCCACCGATAACCACCTGGATCACAGAGGCCARTAGAGATGAGAATTTCATGGAGGAGGTTAGTATCATGACCATCTCTGTATTCTTCATTGATTATATATATATATATATATATATATATATATATATATATAGAGAGAGAGAGAGAGAGAGAGAGAGAGAGAGAGAGAGAGAGAGAGAGATTTATGTATTTTTTCCATATCTAATTATATGATGTTTACAATTTCTACACTCAGATAATAGACCTTTGATGTTGGTAGATGCATCAGTGCTAGTTTCCACCACTGATGCAATAGTAGAGGTAGCCTACTCATTTGGTGTACCACAGAGACATGTATGTGTCACCTTTGATAAATTAACCATAGTGTTTTTCTTATTCTCTATCATCCTTAAATATAATTTTGTTGTATTTCTATAGGTTGCACTATCATACGGTGATGAACCATGTCCACCTAGGATGGAAAAAACAACCCCTTTATGGGTATTATGTGTCAAGTTAAATCGTGTTTAAATGTGAAATTTTTTATATTGTTTTGGTTGAATTTTACATTTTTGTGATAATACAAATATTATAAATATGTATGCAGGTTTCTTTCATTCACTCATAGGTACATGTACCACCACCCTTCCATTTACAAGCACTACCATCATTCCCCACATTAGTTTTCCCTGACTATAAGGAAAGTTTAGTTCTTGGCCACCTTGCCCCATCTCTTGGGATACCACTTTCCACCCCAATGGTTTTACCATCACTCATACGACCTGTGTTGAGTTATCACCACCCATCCCCACCACCTTTTTCATACCATCCATCCACAATGGCTACACTTTTATGCCACCCACCCCCACCACCTCTTCCATCCCATCCATCCATAGTGGTGTTAATGCTTGAATCCATCAGGACTGAAACGACAAACTCATGAGGATATGAGTCCCCCTATGTTTTTAATGATGTGGTACTCCTCTTTGGCTGAAAGATATATCTATGGTAGCTTGGATTGGGAGAATGATAAGGAAGAAAACCCTAGATCTTTATTTATTGAATTTATTTAATGAAATGGTCTTCAATAGCTTGATTATAATCTTTATGTGCAACAAGAAGTCTTTTTACAATAAGAAAATATTGAAGGAGGACTTCAACATCAAAATTTCTTTGTGATAAATATCACATACACAATCTTCTTAATCATATATAAATGCATCCATGTCTCCTCCACAAAAAATAGGAGAGAATAATTTGATCATCTCAAAGAATTTTAAAAGAGTACTACTATCAAGATCAAAAGAGAATTTGATAGGTCAATCTCAACTACCTCATACTTAAGACTCAAAGTTACAAGATACAATCTAAATCAATCCCGAAGCAATTCTTTATGGAGTTTATTCATGAATTTTTTTTTTCATTAATACAAAATCTTTTATAGTCATGTATATGGTTTTAAATACTCCATGATCATACAACTCCGAGACTCAAGCACAAATCTATGATAAATGGTGTAGAAGAATAGAAAGAGTGGAGAAGATGGGGATGTATTTTCCTTTATTAGAAGATTGGATATATATTCATAGTTGTACCTTCTTATTCCTCTGATATTCTACACTTCCCCTCTAATAATTCTGATTGTGGAACCTTTGATGAAGCCCTTATTCTCCTTTTAAAATGATATCTTATAACTACTTGAGTAGTTAGGGTTTTTCCTCTCTTGAATTTCCATTAAAAATATTTTATTGAAGTATATTATTTCATTAAATCCTCATTAATTCCTCATTAATGAACTTACATCATTAATATATGCATATTTAAAATGGTTCCCTTTCCTTTTTTAATAATTTTTTTTAAATAAACATTTATTTTCAAAATTCAATTAATTACCCTTTTAAGGAGGGGGACTATGTTTTAATTTTATGGAAGTGATAGTCAACCTTTTAGCCATGTAAATCACTTCAAATGTTATCTTCATCAACTTATCTTTCCAACGATATAATTTTTTCCTAAATCCATCACCCAGACCTCAAGATATGAGATTGTGAAGTTGAGTTGTCACGCAGGCCCATTAAAAATGAAGATGACTAATATTTTAATTTATGGGAAAATGTAGCAAATTTCAGCCCTTGAATCATGTACCATCATCTTCTTCATCGAAATATATTTCTTCCAGTATAAATTTTGCATGATTCAGACACTTGGAGCTCTGGTTATGGCCTCTACAAAATCCTGACTCATCCACTGTCAATCAAATGTGGGTCCTGGGATAAAATTTTGTCCTTAATTTTTTTTTTTGAATTTGCTTCATAAATTTTATCCCACATGTTACATATTATTTTCATCATCCCTATGACCGCTAATGATGTAAACCTATCTGTTTCCTTCAGAGGGGTCAGTGGCTTGAGTTCCTGAAGAGAGAAGGGAGAAGAACTTTTCCTGAGAAAAGAAGTTGCATTTTCCCTTGTAAAAACCCTGTAAAAAAGGAAGTTCGCAGGTTGCGATATAGGCAAGGTGTGAGAATGACTGATTCTCACAGGTTGCACCATAGCTAGGGTGCGAGATGTTCGCAGGTTTCTCTATAGGTAGGGTGCGAGAATGCCTACATGTGGGAAAAACAAGCATTTTCTCGAATCTTCTAGAAGGAGAAACTTCTATGGTGAGGTGGAATCCGAATGGTTTGGATCTTACTCGCTTTCATGATTTAGTGGGATCATCCTAACCTCCTCACCTTATCCTCTTCAACTTATAAAAGGAGAGGAGTTCTCATGGAGAAAGTTATCTTTGGTTAGCTTTTGAGCTTTAGTTAGCTTTTGAGCTTGTAGCTTTGGAGCTTGGATTGGGCTAAGTTGGATTTGGCTTGGAATTATTAGCTTGGTTAGAGTGGTTTTGAGTTTTTCCTTTGTCAAGATAGATTGTGACTATTATCAGATATGTACTCTTAGAATTATTGGAGTGAAAGTGTGTGGGGAACGAAGGACAGTTGGAAGGGACCTTCTGACATCAAGGCCATGGTTGTAATCTCTCTTTCACATTTAATATGATACAGTAATATGATTCTTTCCTATAAAGCTTGTTGTGTTTTATTGTATGATTCCTTGATCACATACATAGGTTTATATTGAGTTTATTCTATTACTA
>ML791896.1:246354-267383 GCA_009831015.1 Picea engelmannii
ATATATATATATATATATATATATATATATATATATATATATATATATATATATATATATATATATATATATATATATATATATATATATATCTATATATATATATATGGTGCATTTTTTTGTTCATGTTGATGTACTTAATTTATATGTTGATGTATATATTGTTAGGTCATGTTATATATGTTTGTTAAATGTGATTGATAGATGTGTATGTTATAACAATGTTCATTATATGGGCATTTTTCTTGTTGATCATGATTATGTACTTAATTAATTTATATGTTGATGTTGATGTGTACATTTTTAGGTCATGTTAGATATGTTTGTTAAATGTGCTTGATAGATGCTTATGTTAAATTATGTTTGTTAGATGTGTGTGATGATGATGTTAGACAATGCTTGTGTTTTGTTAGATGTGATCACAATGATGATGCCCTGTTAGATTATTAGATTTGTGTGCTAGCTAATTAATGATTTTTATATGTGCTAGAGGTATATAATTAATTAGACGATGTTAGAGAATTTAAATGTGTATTTTATATTGTGTTTATGTTTGTTAGATGGTTATCATCATGATGTTTATTTTTATTAAATGATATTTACTATAGATTATGTATTGGTGAACTTATATCAAAATTTTATATATGAAACATAAATACTTAATTTAAATAAAAAATGCAAAGATATTTTTATAAATTACAAAGTTCAATATGGTTGAAACTATAATTGTAAAATTATCATAAACATTTTTCTATTGCATAGATAGTTCATATATATTCATTCTAACTAAATTATTTTTCAAAAAGAAAATTACATATGAATTAATTTTATTTTCCATTGTACTAATTACTCTTTTTTAATAGACTCTTCTACACTAAAAATTGTTATTATAAAAAGTTATGATCTCTAATGATAAACATTCTATTGGCCCTAAAATTTTATGGATGCAAATTAATCTTCCTATTGTTATTTTTGTCATTATTTCTTAAGTTGATTTCTATCAAATTTTAAATTACTATTAATTATATTATATGTCGTTGCATATATATATTAAAAATTAATTAAATAACTTATGCATGGTTTAAGATATTCACAACTCAAATGCTCAAGCAATGAATTACAATGCAAATCTTAAAATTATTTCCCTAAGACATATAAGGATAAAAGTCATATCACTAACAAAAATGCTTTATAAAAGTTCTTGAGTGTGTCCAAGGGTAAGAGGATTGTTAATAAATGGATAAATGTCACCTTCTATACACATCATAATTCTAAGTACACCATTGTTACTATGCTCATTTTTAGGTCTCAATGCTTCTATAACATGTTGGTAAAGGGTCAAACATCTAACATCTTAAGGCCTTTTTTAATATGATAATAATTATTACGACCTTATCATGATAATAATTCTAAAATTTTTATATAATTAAACATGCATCAACATATAAATATGTTCAAATAACAATATAAAATTCTATTTCAATCAATTGTTCGATGCAATCTCATATAATGTGAAAGACAAACACATTACGCATCAAATTGGCTATTAACCAACTAAAATTGTTCAAAGAGTTGTTATAATTAACTTAATATTTCCTCTGTCAGAAGATGAATAAAAAACAATATAATTAGAAAAATAAAGATAACAAAAAGAGACAACAACAAGATTAATGATTAAATGAAACATGTACATATCACTCTCTATTGTCATCAACCTCATTATCTTCCTCGCTTGGCATGATAACATTGGTGTTCTCAAAAATATTTTTTGATCTAGGGTTGTGTCTTAATACGAACCACCTATCCCTATCCAACACATCTGGGTAAAAAAACACCTGGTTGTAGTGTTTTCAGAAAACATAAGGTTCCTTAGCTTCATCCCACATCTTTCTAGAGTTGATACATCTCAATCCATTATCATGATCTTCCTTTACATTATTTCGATCAAAGGTGTCCCACCACTTGCACCTAAAAATACCACATTGGAAAGAAGAGAATTCCACTCGAATGATCTCTTGTATCTTTCCAACATAACCTAACGTACCACGTATTAGGTTTTGATCGAGGTGGCTAGCGTGACTAGATTGGTCAAACTTGACTTCCACTCCACAGGTTTTTGTCATGCATCCATCATCGACATCCTGTATGTGAAAATTATGTCCATATGTCCACATAGATGGGAACAAATGCACCTATAAAAAAGTGAAAAAATCACAGTGTCATGTGTCTAATAAACCGAACAATAAAATATAAAATATAGATGTTACAATTCAAAGGTGCATTATGAAGTTAAAACTATACACAAAGAGATTATTACCGAGTTGTTGCACCCAATCCTTATGTTAATTGCATCCTCTTCAGCACGTGGGCAACGACCAGATGCACCATATTTATCTCTGACTTGGTTAGCAACCCATTTGTTGGGGCATATCATTGGCATTTTTTCTTTTAAATCATCAAGATAAAGCATGCTTCTACCATTCAACCATATAAACTCTTTCCTTTCACTGTCCCATTTCCTCCTCTTTTGTTTGTACAATGCGACCCACAACTGTGTTGCCTCCTAATTGTAAACAATGAATTTATTGATAGCATCAATTTATGAATTCATATATATATATATATATATATATATATATCAAACTGACATATAGTACATATCAAATCAAAATATAAATTATGAAGTTTAGTGTGAATAGTTATTGTGTAGAAATTTGACAAACAATAAGTCACTTACTCTTTATCAAGCATATTTTTCCATTCATTTGGAGAAGCTCCCCTTCTATTTTGTCTTCATCCCTTTTTTCATCCCAAATCACCTCACCTAGTGTGTTGTCGATCTGTTTGATGTACTCATTGGCATAATAGAAAGACTCATATCATATGTACCCCTCTTCCATAGACCCCTCCAATTTTTCCCTTTGTGGAACAAATCCTTTCAATTTATTCATGTACCTCTCTAAGAAGAACATCCAACGACATGACACCAATATGAATAATTCAACCTCATCTACTAGGTGAATTATAATATGAACCTGCAAGTCCATGAAACTTGTTGGAATTTCCTTCTCAAACATACAAACAATCTCAGCTATTTCTTGACGCCACCGTGGAATGATAGCCATAGGAATCTCCTTTGATGTGATCCAACGTAAAAATGCATATAATTTAGATATGGAATGATGTAGGTCCTAGGGGAATTCATGGTTCACACACCCACGCATGAGCAAAGTATAATGACACTACAAAGTAAACACATACAAAATTAATTATGTTTTATCCCATGGAATGAATTTATAAAACAAATACTAAAATCATGTTTTTGACATACGTACTCTTAGAAGTTTCAAATGGTCATGTGATTTTAACCCCGACAAATGGTCTTCCACAGGGAAGTTGCACCATAGTGAAGACCCATATAAAGAAGGCACCTTCACACCCAATATAACTTCCTTTTCCAAAGAAAGATCAACTTTCTTCAATATCCATGAGATATCACCTTGATTGAAAGACCAAGAGGGACCAACCTCTCCTCTACTTTATTTTCTTGGCCAATGTTTCTTTTTACTTTTTGAAGAAATAAGATCTCTCCTAACAACCAATGTGTCACTTTCTTTTGATGATATGTGCCTCCATAAAGAAGATGAAACATTTTTAAATATATGCATGGGATCTAGTAAGTGGGAAATATTAAAATGCTCCCAATATGGGAGCTCATAAAACAAAGATTTTACTTTCATCCCAATGGGAAATTTCTCAACATAGGTGTCGAATAATTTTGGATCATCAAACATATGCTCCCCATTTGAATCGAATATTTTTGTAATATCCTTCTCCTTCTCTCTCTCATATTCTCTAAGCCATTCTACTGGTGTCATTATTGCGGGCCTTTGGGTTCTCTCTGGTTTACCTTTGAAAGCGGATGTGTCTCTTATGTAAGGGTGTTGTTATGGGAGGAATACCCTAGTACACTGGATTTCGTAGGCGGTTGGACCACCTAGCCTTCATAGAAGTTCCACAAAATTTACATCCATGATAGCCTTTTGTTATAAGACCTACAAAACTATTAATTTATATAGAGCATGTTAGCATTGAAGATCAAAATAATCGCAATGAATTAAATATGCCAAAAAATATCGTTACATATATAAACAAATCAATAAACATGTAATTTACCAGAGCAAACCCCTAAGCCTAGATAATCATGTGTGGTGTAAGCAAATATTCCATATAGCATAAAAATCCTCTTTTTTGTGATGGGTCTTTGTTACAGGATAAATCGGTATATGCATACACTAAAAAATCTCCCTAGATCCACCTAGATCTAGAAAAAAATAGGACAGGACATGACTCTTTCTGTAAGTTGCAGTCATTGAATCTACTACCAAGAAGGAATGAGTGACATACCTTTATATCGCTTCCTTAGGTCTCTGTTGCTCCTACTTCACTCTGATGCTCTTGTGAGATCAGGTCCAAGACAACACAAACCAACAAAAGTGAAGATAGCAAAGTATATTCAATGTCAACCTATACATATGATCAGGGAGTTATGCAATAAAATAAGAGTGATTTTATGGGAAAGGGACATGTCGTTGTATTATATTAAATGAAAGTAGAAGATACAACCAGATTACCTTGATGTCGCAAGCTTCCTTTTAGTGGTCCTTGTTTCCAACACACACACTTTCTCTACACTTGCATGAAGAAGATCTAGTACAAATTGAAAGAAAAATAGAGTCTTCAAGCTTCAATCCAAACATGGTTCTTCACACAATTCTTTCATCAATTCTCGATTCAATATTTCTTAACCTCTTCCTTGAGAAACCCTTCATTATATAGGAGAAGGAGAGATGGTTAAAGGGATGAGGATGATCCCACTAAATATAAGAAGTCAGTAGGATGCCAACCATGAAAATACCAACTCATTTTCTAGAAGATACTCGTCTAGAACCTTTGTAACTTCCTCTTCCTTTTAAGCTTCAAAACAGGTTTTCACCCTACCTATAGAGAAGACCATGAACACCTCACGGGATAGGTATAGGGTTTCCTGTGAGAATCACGATTCTTGCACCCTACAACATAGTCATCCCGCGATCTCATCTTAAAAATATGTTTTGTGGAAGAAGATAGCAGTCACTTTTCTCAGGAAAAAAGTCCTTATGAGAGCTTGAACACATAACTATAGGGACATCACCAGAGTGACCAAAATAATGTGTAACATAATGCCCCCCAAAGTATGAGGCTGGAACTTGTGACAACCAAAATACTTTGTAAAATGTGTGTGTGTGTCATAAACAAGGATCACACCTAATCAAAAACCTGCAAACAATCAAGAATTTGTAGAATATAATACCAATTCTGAGGTAGGAATTCCCATTCTCAGATCACAAATGAATGAAATCATAAATGTAGGCCATGGCCACCAATCATACAATGTGGATCCATGTCACCAAAATACCACATAGCCACTAGGAATACACTGTAGATCTATGTGTTTAGAAGATGCAGATAAGACATATCCATGTGACATACAAAGTGGATCCATGTGTCAATACAAATCATAAATACTCCAGCACAGCCTAGGCCAAAAGACAAGACCCAGGGTCTTCAATCCCGTTGTCTGAAAAGTACGAATATAACCATGTGATTACATGTGTTGAAGTCGAACATGGTAGAAACCACTCGATTACCGGTCATTGATGAAAATTGTTAAGAAGTGCGAGGGAAATCACCATTGATTTCAATGACTCCCAAGGTACCTAAGTACAATCCAAACAAATGTGAATAAATGAGCTGAAGTTGAACATTCAGTGAAATCTCTCAATCAGAGACTAATGATGTGAATCCACTGTCAAAAGCGAAGAGACCTGCCATTAAGGCATGCATGTTTTAAGGTACTAAATTATTTCTAAGTCTTATTCCTGGATAATGAGTTGGAGTCGACGGAAAAAGACTCATCACAAGAGGGCCTTGATGTATCCCCCTTCAATGACATGAAATAAGTAACAGATTTTGAGGGCAAGTCAAAGTATGAATATGATTTGAAATAGACACAGGGAATGCCGACATGGTAAGAATGGACAACTGTAGATGGTCGACTCAATGGAGGGATTATTTGGATTTCTCTTGAACATATGAATGACACGACAATGGTCTTGGCAACATTGACTCAAAGACGACCCGAGATATGACCTTGTAGTAAGCCAGACAAGAGACAAATGGATTTCCCTACCTGGATTCAAATGATGAACAGGGAGTGTCATGTTCAAGAGTGACACTTACTGCCACTAATACAAATATCGAAACATATCCCTTTCCCAAAATTTCCCCCACCATTTCTGGCGAGTACCTCGTTATTTTTACACAAGCTTGAGGAGGATAACATATGCTTGTTGATTTAATCTCATCCTTCAGACGAGTCCCTTGGATTATGTTTAACAAACCCTAAGAAGGAGTGATTCAGTCCCGTAAGGGCCTTTTGATGTTTTTTTAACGAGTCCAAAGATAGAAAACTTGGGCATTTTTCATGTTTTAAGAATCTGAAAAACACTTAAAGAGAGACTCTCCCAGTTCCTTTTTCGTAAATTAGTTCGATGAGACCAAAAAAGTGATAAACTATCACCCATCGAATGTTTTCTTCAAATACTATTACAAGCATGAAAAGAACAAGATCGCTCAACAATCGTTTCATGTTTAGAGAGTCTGAAAAGAGCTTAAAGGGAACTCTAGTGGGTTCCTTTTTTGTATAACCTTTATGAGTCTGAAAAAGTGATAAAAGTATAATCAGTTGCATTCTCATGTATTTATGAGCACAAGAAAGAACAAATACTAAGCTTGGTAACTTATTCTCATGTATTTACGAGCATGAGAAAGAACAAAGACTAAGCTCGGGATTGTTTTCATTTTTATGCAAGATTTAAAACAAAACAAAACTATGCTTGGACCTGGTTTCATTTTTACACAATCTTGAACCAGAGGAAACTAGCTTGAGGTAAGTGGTTTCATTTTTACACAATATTGAACCATAGAAAACTATGCTTGGACTTCCCAACGCATAACACATGGATGGTTGGTACTTAGCCCCCAGCTTAAGAAACTAGCAACTCTACTTCAGCACGAAGTCCAGAGGCTAAAAGTATTGCCCCCCAAGCTTTGTTTCATCCAACGACAACGATGGAGGAAATGAAGCTTCAAATACTAGATGAAGGACTTGACTCAAACAAAGAGGGGGAAAACTATTTCATTTTTTAATGAGCTTGACACAGAAACAAGAACTATGCTCATAACCTCTGTTTCATTTTTTAACGAGGTTGCCACAGAGACCGAAAAAATATCCTCATAAGTAGTTTCATTTTTTAACGAGCTTGAAATTAGAAAACTATGCTCAAGTCTGGTTTCATTTTTTAACAAGCTTGAAATCAGAAAATCATGCTCATAGACCTTTGTTTCATTTTTTAACGAGGTTTCCTCAGAGATGCAAAAAAATATCCTCGATGTATTCTTGATAATGGATTCCAAGAGGACAATGCTCCTGAAGGACACCATGTTAAGGGACAAAACTTGGTCATGGATTCCAAGAGGTATTCACTGGAAGGAAGAAACACACTTTGGAAGTACACCATGTCGAGGGATGTGACAGGAGTAAAGAGATTAGGCTCTAACAACCCTATCGAAGAGATCACCATGTCAACTACTGGATCAAATTCATCGGAAGTTGAAGCCATGGGCGACAACACCACATAATTGACCTATGGCAGGAGCGATACCGTCTTCATATAAGAACCATTTAGGGAGGCAATCTAGTGGGGGTCAATGAATGAAAGTTGATCAAAAGTCACAACTCGTCCATCATGAGGGAAATATATCACATGAAAAAGAGTAGACACAATAGCTTTCATGGCATAGACATAATCTTGCCCAAGGAGTAAAGCAAAATCCAAGGGGTCCTGGACTACCATGAAATCAATAAAGATAGTCTTCCCTCACAAAGTTATTGGAAACTGAGGAAGGGTCCCCAAAGGTTGACTGGTTCTTTTGTTAAAAGCTAACAAATTCTGTGTAACTGGGGCAAGCTAAGGACAACCGAAATCTTTCCAAGCAAAAGAGGACAAAATTCTAACGGATACACCTTCATCTATCAATGTCTAAGGAACATCTCAACCACAAAATTGCACTGTAATTTGGAAAGGAATGTGAGAGGGAAGACGAGGTCCATTTAGAACACCCCAATTAAAAAGGATGGCCTCATTACTTGGAGGGGTTTTCACGGGAGAAGGAGGAATACCCCTCGACATGGAAGAGTCTATATCAACGAGAAAAATGTGGGTAGTATCGGGTTTACTCTTGAGCGAGAGAGTAGGATAGATCGATGACGAGATCATATCGACTACTTGGGTTGCATTCTCCAAGGGGAGAATGGGATCAACGCTTGGAAAAGGATTGACTGCTTAGGTTTCACTCTCTAACAAGAGAGTGGGATCAACTAAGGATGGGATTGGATAGACCACTTTTTCTACTGGTTCAACCAAAGACGTGACCAGATTGACCACTTGATCAACTAGACTGACCGACGGGGGAATCAGATTGATCATTCCATCAACTATAGGTGGGTTAAGAGAAATCTTGCGATAAGCAGCTGGAAGTTGAGGATGTGAAATAGTCATGTCTTCCAGGAATTTTGAGGCTTCTTCCATATGAGGGAAAAGATGAGTTAGATGACGCCCTTTGCATAACATACACGAGAAATTGACTTTACTTTTCTTCTTCCCAATGGTATCGTGACTAGTTGACAGGAGATCGTCAACATGTTGTTCAGAGGCTGACGACATGGGTTGGTCAGGGTGTGTAGACCATACTTCTATAACCTTGAATAGACCAGGGAAATTCTTAAGAAGATGGCTACCCTTACAAAGGATGCAAGGGTACTTGGGCTTACGAGTTGTTTGGGTGATCTTGACATCATCAACACTCCCAACACGATTAACATTAACTTGTTGTTTTCTAACATGTTTCACAGTGGTTGGAGGTTTTGACCCTTGTTTATCTTTCTTCTTATTAATCTTTCTTTTCTTCTTCTTCTTATTCACCAAGTTACTAGCTTCAGAACTTTCACTCGACAGAGAAGATGAAATGAAAGGAGACCTTGCAAGCGAAGAAGGAGAAGAAGACCTTACTGGTGAAGAAGGTGAAGGATCAACATGAGGTTGATTCTTTTGGGGGGAAGTTCTTGTGACTGAAGTAGTAACTACATAACCTTAGTGGAAAACAACCATATCGGTAATCCAATTGTGAGACCTGGAAGGCTCAAAGTAGCGATGTGAGGAGGACCAATGTTTCCGTAAGAAGGAAAAACAAAAGTTTCCCCTGGAGTAGAGGTTCTTTCATTGGTCATTTCGGGAACTGACGCCATAAAAATAAATATCCAACCTAGAGTCTGCTAGGGAGAACAAACAACACACGCTAAAAATCTAGTAAGCAAGTAAGTAAACAAAACCTTCTCACAATGATCACACTAGTTGGTGATGAAATCCAACGTCGTAGAAACAAAGTAAAAAGGGGATGAGATAGAGCGGGTGGAAAATTTACATTGACGACTTGCTTAACGAACTTACACCCTGGTGCAAGCTCCCACACATAATCATGGGTATACCCTCCAAGGAGCCTGAGTGAGTTTGGCCAATGTTGATTCCAGGTACTGTGAAGACTTGCCCCTCCACAATCACCTCGTGTAAAGAACCTAGAGAGATAGGCCACTAAGGTTACCAATTACTACAATGAATCCTGGGGAAACAGTTGACAGTCTGATCCACACGCAAAGGCAAGGTATCTAGCCTGAAATCAATTCGAAAGGCTTCCACTCATCATTGTGGGTATACCTTTCAAGGGACCCCCATAATATGTGAAATATCTACACTAAGACCAACAAAGCAAGGTGTGTAACTCTACCAGTCTCAATGTGACCTCGTGATTGACCCTTGTGTGAGAAGGGCTTCCCAGGGAAAAATGCAATAAGTGGATTTTACCGCTCCCTAACTCAAGATTCTATGTTTGTTTGCAACTTTGGAAAGTTATCTTTCACACCCATTCCAAATCCCTACAACTAATATAATGTAGGTTTTCTACCAGAAAATATAAAAATGTCTAATCAATTTTTATAAGCGCTTTATTTTTAAGGTTGTTGTTACTCAAAAGGAAGATGGCATGGACAATATGGTGTTTTGACCGACTCAAAAGTTATGAAAAGAGATGAATACACAATCTTTTCATTCCGATGAGATCTATTCTACGAGAAGGAGAAAAAATTTACCATTCCTAGATGCACAATGTCCCAAAATCTTAAAACTCATCAATATCAATATTCTCAAGAAATGAGCAAAAAAGACTGTACACCAATGCACGATTCATGCCCCAAATTTTTCAGAATTTAAGACCAAAAATGCCAAGAATCATGCAATTTCACTACTTCAAATGCAAGGATGCCCCCAATCTAATATAAATCAAGAAATTAAATATTTTTGTTTCAAAAATTTCACTAAAAGCAATAATGAACTTTCTTAAAACAAAGAGACCCAAACTTAAAAGTTTTCTTTTAAAGCAAACTATTTAGATGAAATCTGATCTTTCCCTAAACAATTCTAAAGAAAACACATGCTTTGTAATTGAAAGACACTCAAAGTAAGAGACTAATCCTTCAAAACTAAACAAAGAAAATATGCGTAAAGGAAACTCAAAGAATGTCAAGCAGACTGTAAACAGATCAATATAGGCTCCAAAAGCTCAATCTAGCTGATCAAAGAAAAACTAGACATCAAAAGATGACAAGACCCAATCCAAAAAAGTTTACAAACAAGTTTGCAACCTAGTAGTGAATTATAGTGAAAAAATTAGGCATGTTCGCAGTCTAGACACAGGTAGGGTGAGAAAATGTCACATTGGAATGAACAGTAGGGTGCAAAAATCAAAGGTTTTGGCAGGCTCTAGAGGGGTACAGTGCAAGATTGTTTGAAATAAAAGATATTTTGGAAAAAATACAAAGTATCTAAGTGAACTTTTAGATCCAAAGAGTCTGGATGGATCTCCCACAGACTCAAAGACCAGAAAAAAAACAATCAAAGCATGGGAAACTAGATTAACTAGAAAACAATCTGTTCCCCAGTGGAGTCACCAATTTTGTTACAGTATAAATCGGTATATGCGGACACTAACAAATCTCCCTAGATCCACCTGGATCTAGAACAAAATAGGACAGAACATGACTCTTTCTCTAAGTTGCAATCATTGAATCTACTACCAAGAAGGAATGAGTGACATACCTTTATATCGCTTCCTTAGGTCTCTGTTGTTCTTACTTTTCTCTGACGCTCTTGCAATATTAGGTCCAAGACAACACAAACCAACCAAAGTGAAGATAGCAAAGAATATTCAATGTCAACCTATGCATATGATCAAGGAGTTATGCAATAAAATAAGAGTGATTTTATGGGAAAGGGACATGTCGCTGTATTATATTAAATGAAATTAGAAGATACAACCATATTGCCTTGATGTCACAAGCTTTCTTTTAGTGGTCCTTGGTTTCAACACACACACTTGCTCTACACTTGCATGAAGAAGATCCCGTACAACTTGATAGACAAATAGAGTCATCAAGCTTCAATCCAAATAGGGTTCTTCACACAATTCTTTCATCAATTCTCCATTCAATCTTTCTTAACCTCTTCCTTGAGAAACCCTTCATTATATAGGAGAATGAGAGATGGTTAAAGGGATGAGGATGATCCCACTAAATATGAGAAGTCAGTAGGATGTCAACCATGCGAATGCCAACTCATTTTCTAGAAGATACTCTTCTAGAGCCTTGGTAACTTCCTCTTCCTTTTAAGCTTCAAAACAGGTTCGCACCCTACCTATAGAGAAGACTGTGAACACCTCATAGGCTAGGTATAGGATTTCCTATGAGAATCAAGATTCTCTCACCCTACAACATAGTCAGCCTACGAACTCATATTAAAAATATGTTTTGTGGAAGAAGACAACAATCACTTTTTGTTGGGTCACATATTTTTCCATATTTTCATCATTTATAGACATCCATTCCATCCCTTCTATGTCCTATTATCATTCATTTATCATTCCATTTGCCATACATTTGCTACAACTACTCATAAAATGACATATTATTCCTGTTATGATTTGGTAGTTAATAATGATTATTCTTCCTTCATTTTTAATGAATTAAAGACTATTATGCATGATTTTTCTTATGATGGTTTGACAAGCGATTTTATGTATCAATAGTTGCAGCAGTCAAGGTTCCAACCTCCAAATGACACATGTGAGTTCCAGCTCGTGGTTAACCGTTTTCAGTGAAAAACGTGGCAGATAAGGAGACACTAATTTGTGTGGAATATTGTGAGCAAATGAGGATGAATCGCGAAAAAGCGAGACATGGGTTTTGTTCATAATGGGTCCAATTGAGTTCAATACAGGTCGTTTTCCAATTGGAGCTACGGTTTGAGAGAAATCGCTAGTTCTTTAAAAGGGTATTTTCCAGATTTACAGTTGCGGCCGGTTCTCTAAACTTAGCAATTTGTTTGAGCAACCCAGGGATTTGGGGATTTGATTTGTATAAATAATACCTCTTCAATCAGGAGAGGGGCATTCATGAAATTATATAGAATTTATTTGTAAGAAAGAGTGAAACTTATGTAATTTCTGAGTTTTCTTTAGTAATACAAAGGAGCTGATGGATATGCAATTATGTGCAACTTTCTCTTAATATTGTAAGTCTTTTGGCCATGCATGCTAGGTGAGGTAGGGCCCCCTCAATATGGTATCTGTTGGTCTTATTCATTTACTTGTATTTTTATTTTCATTGTCTTAATTTATCTTGGTTTATGATTAGTTGATCACTGCTTACAGTTGTGTGTTGTTTACTAGATTGCTCTTACAGTAAGATTCAATTCATGTTGTTGTTACTTCATTTTGTTAATACTCCTTTAATATATGTAAGAGTGTGGTAGTGGTTTTATTTCAGCTGAGTGTATTTTCAAGCAAGAGTGGATTTGATTGATTTTATGTTATGTGTTTTATTTTATTAAATATATAATAGTGTTAGTTGGAATTTGTTGCTTGCATTTATTTTGCACGGTAACTTTGAAATAAAAGACTTCCTCGGGTTGACAATTGAATAGTTGGGAAAATACTATAATGCAATTAATTCAATATTAGTTCAGCCCAATGTAGCAACTGTTGTTCCTTTGAGTGTAGTTTCTATTCATTTGAAATGAACAACTGTTGTTCCTTTCACGCGAATGATGTTCCTTTGAGTGTAGTTGTTGTTCATTTGAAAGGAATAACTGTCGTTCCTTTCACGCGACTATTGTTCCTTTGAAAGGAACAACTGTCGTTCCTTTTGCGTGACTGTTGTTCCTTTGAGTGTATTTTTTGTTCATTTGAAAGGAACAACTGTCATTCCTTTCACACGATTGTTGTTCCTTTGAGTGTAGTTGCTATTCATTTGAAAGGAACAATTGTCATTCCCTTTATGATTGTTGTTCCTTTATAGGTGTTTCATCTCTGGAAGTTGGGTATTGAAAACGGAAGGTAAGAACCTACGTAGGAAACAAGTAAAATGTTTGTGCCAGCGCCTACCTTTGGCGGATGCATAGAGGTTGATTTTAGGACATATTTAGAGCCCAACACTTTTCTCATGCAAAAATTCCTTATGAGAGCCTGAACACATAACTGTAGAGACATCACCAGAGTGACCAAAATAATCTGTAGCAGTCTTCATACATCATATACATGTATCCCTTCCCATAATTCCTTCAATTCATCTACTAATGATTGTAGGTAGACATCCATATTCTTCACTTGTCTTCTACTAGGGACTATAAGATCCAACATAAGTTGTTCATTCTTCACGGACAACCATGGGGGGGTATTTTTATTGATCACTACTACATGCCAAACATAATAATCATTGTTTTGGAGGGAATATGAGTTGACGCCATCCATGGCTATGATAAGTCGTAGACTTCGTACTTCATCCTTGAATGTTTCGGTCCATGTATCCTCTATATGATTCATGGCTATTGAATCAGTTGGGATTCACATAACTCCCGACTCACTTTTGTGTGAGGCATTCGATCCCTACAAAATAGATAATTCTTTTCAACGAAAGATCCTTTGAATCCTTGGGATTATAGGCATGTGCTTGTAACATCCCCATCGTTACGAAAACATGCGACACAACAAGTGCAATTTTTTTGTTTTTAGGAAGGTAACAACGACGAAAGGTAAACATCACAACTTGAAGATGAGCACATCACACGCAACCCAGGCAACAGGCAACAAGATGACACAAGAAGCATAAATTTTGGCAAGCGAGAAAAATAAATCAAATATTCAATGCTTTGCATGGTGCCCCAAAAACAACAACGAATGATCACCAGTGGCCTTTCACCCACAAAACAGATAACTCTAAACATTTAGACATTACCTCAATCCACCTAAATTTACAAGCGTGCAAGGGTTGACAACACATATAACTAGAAAACATACTTTAGTCGCAATTCTATTTAATTTCTAGGCGTGCTACTTTCATCAATCATTCCAACACAACAACCTCCACGATAAGTAGCCAAAACCCTCCTGGAGAATGAAAGACCATTTTTAAATGTTATAACAGGTACAACCTCAAACAAACAATAACATTTTCCACAAGGGAGACGCATCATCCTAAGTTGTGTTCCATATGTGTTTATTTATCAACGTGCACAATGACCCAAACATAAGGTGCCATGTTGCCATAATGCAACCAAGGTGCTAGGGACCCACGTGCAAATGAAAACTTCTCAACCTCCCCACAGTGGGACAACCATCAATCAAACGTGACAAGATTGACATCACACGTAGCTAGAACCCTCTCAACAATACTATAATAATAAATTTGTATCAATCATTTTACCTTTTATTTATCATGTCATCACTTTATAGGTGATCTATTTTTACTACCTTGTCATTTATTTCCTTTACGATGCTAATATGTTACCTTGGTTGGTTGAGTAAATACATAACTTCATCGTAGAAATTTTATTTTATACATCCTGTTAATTCACCACAGAATCTTTCTTACTATGTTCCTTTCCCTTTAAAAAAAAATAATCTGATGTCTTAAGTTTGTAACTTAGAATTTTAAATTTTACTTAGCATTTTTTTTTCAATTGAAAATAAGATTTGCAAAATTCTAATTTTCCTTGCATAAGTGGAACAATGCAGATAACAAAATATCAATGTGTAGTGAACTATATTGAAATTCATCTCAATACTATCCTTTCCCGTATATAAAAGGTGTTAGGATATATGGGAATTAAGGTTTACACCTCCTGAGTAAAAACGTTGTGTAAAAACATGGATTGTGTTCAACATTGTGTACAACGCTGATTGTAATTCATTAATATTTAAAAAACAATCGTTGTCATACCCAGCCACCATTACAACGCAGTCATGAATTCGTTGTCTGTCAGTGATATCATGGTCTGATGATCCATGTCTACCAATGTCTATAACTCTAACTTTAACAATGATAGCTATGTAAAAGTCCGATAAGATATAAGATAACAATATGTCTTAAGTTTTCTTAAATTCTATCTTGATATTGTTGTCTTTAACTATAAAGAATTGATATCGCTGTCCTTATGTCCATCGATGGCTTTATCTATAGCATGGATATCGTTGTATTTCCAAAAAATAGATATGCTGTGATAATGTTGTCTATCCCAATGCATAGATAATGTTGGGTAATATGCCAAGACAACGTGGTTCATACTGGGTAGAAACGCCAATAAAATCGCAAGCATATCATCCAAAAATGAAGTCGTAAATAATTTCGTAGACAAGTATAGATTCGTTGTCCTTCAAAGGTAAAAACACAAGCATTCAAGGTTTAAATTCGCTACCATTAAAAGTAAAAATTCACTGTCATTCCAATATTAAAAATGCAGGCATTCAAGGTGTAGTTTTGCTTCCATTAAAATCATAAATTCATTGTCATTCCAATATTAAAAACGTAGGCATACAAGGTATAATTTCACTGTCATTAAAAGCATAAATTCACTGTCATTCCAATATTAAAAACGCAGGCATTCAAGATATAATTTTGTTGCCATTATAAGCATAAATTCACTGTCATTCCAATATAAAAAACATAGGCATACAAGGTATAACTTCACTTCCATTAAACGCATAAATTCATTGTCATTCCAATATTAATCGTCAACACAGTAAATTCGCAGACACAACATAAATAAGTGCAAACATTAACTTATTAAAATGTTGAGATTTATCGATCAAGGCGTTGTGATTCATCAATCAAAACACAAAGTTTTACCATCCAAAACGTAGAAGAAATCAATCAAAAGAAAGCACAAGACCAATCGTTCAGCCATGAATCAATCAACGCAGGGAGAAGTAAGATAGATGGTTGGCCAAACATTATCCTTCATTCATTCTCCATGCATAGAAAAGAAGGGCATTAGAATCTATAGGTCTATTAACACCAAAGTGACGACAGTCGATTTGGCTCCTTCTTGACTTCTCAGGCATGGAATGATGATCTAGGGATAAAGACAAAAGATAAAGCACAATCTCTTCATAATAATTAATAAAACCAAACAAAACAATCATAGCAATCAAGGATTGGGTTGCCAAGGAAATCAATTCAAAAGAAACAAGCGTAAGGCTATGATGACTTTAAGTTATGGATTAAAAACACTGAGTAAAACACATTTATTCACATGATAGAAGTACAGTAATGAAATCTCAAGAAAAATCTTAATCTACCATTCAAAATAAAAGCATGTGTACCATAACCCAAGGTGATAGCTCTGATTCATTGTCTCGCGCGCACTCCATTCAAATCTCTCTTTCTAACCGATATGACTTCACCAGTACCTCCCATCCAATGTTAGGGGTACTCTTCTTCCCCCTAAGCCCCTCGAGCCACAAATGGTCCATCCACACTAAACCAAGAACAACTAGCACCTAGCTCACCTCACAAGGTCGATCTATCACTCATTACTTGAGCTGGGTATCCCAACTCCCACAAGATAAGCCAATCAAGAAACACATTCTGCAGTGTAACGTTAAGCATAAAATAAGAGATCCATACTCCTCCTCCTCCATCCTTTTTTATAGAGTTTCTAAGTGATTTCTTTCCCAAATTCCCATTTAATTTATTTTTCATTAATTTAATTCAGAATAAACCTCCCTCGTACACATGTCACCCATCCCCCTAGTTGCACTAGAAATTAATTTCATTAATTATTTAATTACTCCTATTTCCCTCACCCACCTAAAATCATTCCTAAAATCTCTCCTTGGTGTCCCCATATTCCCTTACACATTTTAAATGACTTACGACCTTACTAAATTCCTAGTTGAGTTCAATTTTAGAAGGTTCTTAAGGAAAGATTCCTTACTATGTCAAAAGTCATATTTTTCTTACCATTCCCTTTCTCTTTATGTTTCCCCTTTTCCCCTTAGTTTCCCATTGTTTTAGGTTTCCCTCTTTTCCCTCCTTAACTAAAACTCAAATTAGTAAGTGTAGAAAAATCACCTTTTACCCCTTTTTCTTTTTAATTAATAAATTTCAATTAACATATGTAGAAAAACAATCAATTTCCTTTTAAAATTTTAATCCCTCAATATAATTTGATTTTAATAAATTAATTGAATTTCTTACCCCCTTCTCATCACATGTTTAATTATGATTAACTTATTTTTTTACCACAAGTATCAATTAGACCTAGATTTTAATTTCCTAGGATGGGTGACATTTTTATTATGGAAATTGTGTTCTTTTAAGTCTTACTTATCACATCATTCATTTTAAGGCCAACTAGGATTATTCAATTATCTGTTGAAATTGCAACGTTCCCTTCAGGATGCACTAGGTGCTCCAAGGGTGCCACTCGCCTTTTTCTATTTTCCTTGCACGATGTGCCCTTTAGGACACACTATGTGCTCCAAGGGTGCCACTCACCTCTTTCCATTTTCCTTGCGCGACGTGCCCTTCAGGACGCACTACATGATCCAAGGGTGACACTCGCCTCTTTCCACTTTCCTTGCATGACATGCCCTTCAGGAGGCACTACCTGCTCTAAGGGTGCCACTTGCGTCTTTCCATTTTCCTTGCGTGACGTGCCCTTCAGGATGCACTACTTGATGCAAGGGTGCCACCTGCCTCTTGACTAACTTGGTAGACATAAAAAATCACTGGATTCAATAATCCGCTAGGTGATCTTGTGGGAGACTAAGGGCCTTTAAGGAATAAGGTCCATGCCTTATTGTGTGCCCCTTAGAATCATTATGAGCGACTGCCACAGTCTTCCCTCATGGCATCATGGGTCTTCGCAAACTAGGTAATCGTTAACCTACAGTTCGAGCCACGGTGGGAGTGCTAGTAAGCTATGGCAGGGCTATTTTCCACACCTCTCCCTCAATGTCTCTGGTTGTCGTGCGTGACCCCTCTACTCCACATGTGAGTCTAGTCGACAAGATATCATCAGCCTAAATCATCAACACTCATGTTAGTATAATAATCAATCATCATAACATCTAATGAGATGTACATATGTCATATCTACAACAATCAAACACCAATATTCCACTCCCTGACTCAATATGGAGTCCAAGGGGTTTCATCGATGCCTCTACATCCTCGAGGTCCAAATTACTACACACTTAGGAGAACCCAGTGAATAGAACATGTCTATGTAAACACACAAAATAACATATCCATAATGCCTCATAATCATAATCAAACGACCAATAATATAATAATCCGGATCATTTCCAAGAAAGTGTCCTCAAAGAATAAGTTCGCTCAGTGCGCACAAGAGCGGGATGTTACATACACCCCCTCTTGGTCTAAAATTCGTCCTGAATTTTCACAGTATATATGTGTCGAATAAATTTTACCACAATATCATAAGTCTATGTATCAACAAAAATGGAAATTGTTGGTGCATATCATATGCATCCTCCCAGGTCGTCGAGTGTGGACTATAGTTGTCCCACTGGACCTTGACCTGATATACTGTTCGACGTTGTAGCTGTCGAATGTGATGGTCCAAGATGCGGATTGGCTCAGCCGTGAGTGCACCCCCATCTGATACCTACATGGTACTCAAGTCAAAACGTGTGCAATATTACTAAAATAATGTATCAAACAGAGATGGGAAGGATATCGTGCATATGCCTCAAGAATCAGGAAAGGCTATTCAATAGGCCACGACCCTCTCTTTTCCAAAATATCGCAAGATCCCATGACCCTAGGAGATAGTTTATCACCCTATCCAAACTTGTTTGAACTCTTATGTGGTTTCTCCCGCAAGAATACTTGATCACCAACATAGTAACTATGGTCGACATGATGTGCATCAACATAACTCTTCTATTGATCCTACGCTTCTATGATCTTTTGTCTTATTGTTTTCATTTTATATTCCATTTCTTGGATTGCTTTGGGTCCCACCAGGACCCTATTCTCAAGCCGATTCCAACTCAAAGGCGTCTGACATGGTCACTCATAAATAAAGTCGAAAGGGGCCCTCTTAATGGTGCTTTGATAATTGTTCTTATATGGGAATTCTACCAGTGGAAAGAATTCTTCCCAACACTTATGTTGGTACATTACATACACACGCAACATGTCCTCCAAGATTTGGTTTGTTCATTTGATCTGCCCATCTTTCTTCGGGTGGTACAAGGTACTAAAGTTAAGTTGGGTTCCCAAGGCCTCTTGGAAACTAGTCCAAATCATCCAGTAAACATCGATCCTCGATCGAATATAATCCTCTTAGGCATGCCATACAGCCTCACAATGTCACTGATGAAAACTCTAGCTATGTTAGGTATCTGATATGTCATATGCATAGGAATAAAATGAGCACTCTTCATCAGAGTATCAACTACCACAAAAATAGATTCATGTCTCATTGTTGTTAGTGGCAACCCAACAATGAAATCGAAATGACCTCCCATTTCGATTTTGGAATAACGAGTGGCTTTAGTAATCCTGTTGGATGTCTATGTTCAACATTTCACCTACTGACATTATAGAATCTTGCCACGTAGTTGAATATGTATGCTTTCATTCCTTTCCAGAAGAGTAAGGGTTTAAGTTCTTCCCTCATCTTCGTGACTCCCAGATGAGCCATGTACACTGCTCTATGAGCCTCGTTTAGGATCAACTCTTCAACTCGTCATTGGGAGGTACATAAATTCAAATTTTACATATCAATAATCCATCATCATCAAACGTAAATCCTTCAAATCTTGGTACCATAATTGTGTTTTATCCGATGAAATTCTTGACCTCTTTGTACTATTCATCGTCACGCTCTAAAGTTAGAATTTTTCCACGTAGATTCGTCTGAAGAGGATACACCAAAAATATGTGTGGTCTCTGACTCAATGCATCTGCCACTCGATTCATTGTTCCTTTTATGTAATTGATCTCAAAATTGTACTCGCTAAGCAATTCCAACCAACATCATTGTTGTTTGTTCAAGTCCTTTTCATAAAGATGTGTTGTAGTCCATAGTGGTCCACTTTTAGTCCAAATTTTCATCCAATAAGGTAGTGTCCCCAAACTCTCAATGCATATATAATGGATAAAAACACCAAATCATGCGTCTCATAGTTCTCCTCATGCCTTCTCAACTTCCTCAATATTAGGGATGATTTTAGGGGCTAAATTTTTCTCATGGGCTAGTTTTCCATGGTTTTTTCCCAAAATATATTCGCTATTCCAAAAACGATTCACCCAAATTCTATAAGATAAAATTATTTTACCTTAAAAATCACCAAAATTTTATACAAACTAAATAAAATCCTTAGAAATTTGAATATTTTTATAAAAATATTGCCAAACATTTATAGTTGGCATATGAAGGATCAGTAAGATTCGCCAAGGTTTCTACATTTTAAAATAAATTCCCATCCTTAAAATCATCCCTGCT